>PVIU01003511.1:0-56120 GCA_004026605.1 Ondatra zibethicus
GCGCCTCTAACTTTTAAAGGTCGCGCCGCTCATGCGCAGACGGCTCGCGTAGGTGCGTCAGACGCTGGTGACGCAAATGGTGGGCAACCCAGGCTTTCGCACATGCGCACAGGGGTGAGGCTAGCCACGCATGCGCGAGCATGGGTCACACCCCCAAGAGGCTGCCTTTTTGACCCAGGGGTTGGGCTTCAGAGCAGCCAAATACCAACAATAACAGTAGTAATAAACAGGATCTTTTGTTGGATCCATGGCTCAGGATCTAGAATGGCAAAGGACACAGTCAAAACGTTTTCCAAAACAAATAAACACTCCTTATATCAGAATCAAGATACTACAAGAATGTATCCGGTTTTTCAGACATCCTTTGCAGAAATCTCCCTCTTTAAATTGGTGTATTACTTTTTTAGGTCTGAGCAGGGCAGCAATACGAGTGTCTCCCTTCTTATGAGTACAACTCAAAGTTCCCCCAAACTTGGGTACCATAGACAAAACCAGCCACTGGGCCTCCCCATCGAGGTCAGCCAACCCCTGTAGCTGTCCTCAAATGATTGACAATGATGATATCTACATTCCCCCATTTTCTTCTAATCTCTAAAAACTAAATTTCTTGTGTTCTCTAGCACAAGCAATTGAAAGCAACAAGTATGCAGATATTCTTATAGAAAAATGCAAGACCAGAGACAACCCTTTATTCTAGACCTTCTTATTTTTTTAATTAAATTGTATCTCAAAGGAAAAATACTAGACTATTTCAAACAACAACAAAGCAAGCAAACAAACAAAACCAATCCTCATGTGGGTGTCTGTGCTTTTCCTACAGGTTCCTAGCACACAGTCTCCAGGAGTTACTAGTCCTCATGTTTCAAGAATTCCAGGAATGTGAACCATGGCTATTATGATGTTCTGGACCCTGTTAGGTGCCAAATAGTAAATATTTTCTCTGGCTTTGTGAGCAACTAGTCCATTCTGTTTTTGTAGCATAAAAGAGCACCTGAACAATAAAACTTTATTTACTGAAGCAAAGGACAAGCTATATCTGACCTCGGGGTGATAGTTTGTTTGCCTGTGTTCTATGACTCTATGCATCCTTCATATTCAAAGTATCTTGAAGGAGGGAGGGCCTATCTTCTGCATGGTCTTATTTATTAGCTACTGCTTTATCTGAAGGGTCCAAGAATAAGAATATGGAAATGTAGATTCCAGAAATAAGAATGTAGAAATAAAGAAATATAAAGTTGTAAGGCTAGGAGAATGAGAGCAGGCTATCAGCAGCTTTCTCAGCAGTTTAAGAATTAACTATTAACAGTGAGTTACTTTGCTTTACAACCTAGAGCTCTATTTATAAGGCCGAAGCATCTCTCCGCAAACAGAGAGCCTAACACCCCCCTCCCCCAGCCATCCTTGATTAATGATGGATATGAGCTGAGTCAACTTTTAGGAAATAGATATATGACCTCTGGGTTACATATTATCCTTGCTCTGTGAAACTGGCAGCATCAAAGGGAAGAGCATAGGGCTTCAGTAAACACTGCCTGGAAGTACCAAGGAAGATAATAGATTAAGTAAAACACTATTTTAACTAAATAACTTGGTTAATAAAGATTGTAAAGTAAGGCAATCTGTATCTGAGTTTTACCTTGAGACTGTAAAAATTCCTTGTTCAGACCTAATGCTTGGTGCCCCTACAAGAAAAAGGTGGATTCAGAAACCGGCCTTTGCCACAGCCTTACAAAATTCATCTCTGGCTGTGGTCTCAGCTAGCCGATAAACTTTTTGTGCCCTGTGGAGATTTTCTATTTTATTTTTTCTTGGAATCTGGTTTCTGGAATAACGTTTGCTTCTGGTTTATTAGACTTTGGTGGTCTGGCCCCATCTTTGCGTGACCCCCCTGGACCCAACATTATCCTTTTGGAAAACATACTTTTGTTTTATCTGAATCTTTGTTGGTAAGCAGCATCACTGTGATTTTTCCAGAGCTGAGCTCTTGCTGTCCTGACTCTTGATTTACACTTCTTGCTTTGATCTACACAGGGGCTCAAAACCTGACAGCAATTCCAAGTATCCTCCTCACACAAGATTATACGAGGTCACTAATGCCTTAGGGAGCCTTCCTCAGCTCTGAATTCCTCAACAATCCGAGATTCCCATTCCCTGTTAGCACCCTTTAACCCTCCCCTTCCTTTACCAAAGTTTTGAATTCAGAAAATATTAAAAAAAAAAGCAAGGAAAGAGAAATGTTCCTTGTGTGCTCCCAAACTCCACAAAGAGAGGAATTCCCTATTAGCCATCACACACACACACACACACACACACACACACACACACACACACACACACACACACACACACACACACACACACACACACACGGGACGTGGGGTTGGAGGGAGAGCATTACACACTTAGTAGAATTACAGAACTGAGAGACTGGGGCATAAAAAAAAAGTTCCTTCAATTTCCAGTGCATTCCTTCTGAAATAAACAACGAGGGGGGAGGGGCGGGGGAGAATTGTTGGGGAAAGCCTGCTGTTTGAATTGAGGTCTGGGTAGGAGGGCCACCCAGGCATGTCTCAGGACCGGGAGTCCACCAGTGCCCCCTCGTGGGCGACTCCGGGAAACAATCTCCACCCAAGTCTGCTAAAAACTACGACCATTTCTAGATCTCTTCTCCGTGTGTTTTGCTGATGGGTAAAAGAGCAGTAGCCGCAGATGGCCAGGACTTGATTTTCGTCAGAACGGAGGCTGCCGGTGGGTGCCTGGTCAGTGGGTACTGCTCAGGGCCGCCGGGTACCACTCCCCGCAGCCAAGTGTGTTCCGTGCACCACACTTGGGGTTTGCGGACCGGCAGCTAGCCTAGTCAGAGCTACACATTCAAAATGCCTTGCTTCATTTTGTGTGTCCTAAATATTTGTGGCATTAGTTAGGTGTGTGTCTGCCATACGTGAATCCTTTGGGGGACGCTCTACTGCTTCCTAGAGGGAGTCCCATCTCCTGGGGCAACTACATCACTCAGCTAAGGGTGGGAGCTTGCACTCACTTAAGGAACCTAGCTGGAAGAAACACTGATTCTTGGCAGCCTTGCATTGAGGTAACCAAAGCTACCTAGCTCAGCTTCCTTCCCCTTGCGTCCTGTTGTTGTCGCCACGGGGTGCCCTTCTCCACGGCTCTTAGTTTTAGTATATTCCTACATTCCGCACTTGGAGAGTTTGCAGCCAAAACACTTCCAGAACGGGAAGAGGGCTGATTTTATTCATTTATTTTATTCATTTTATTAATTCTTCTAGAAAGCCCCTCCTTTCCAGCCTCTGGGCCACAGTGCTCTAGCAAAGAATTTTCCTTGCACAATGCAGGACCAGACAGGATACTTTAATGTACTTTCCCACTTTTAATGTTTACTGAAATTGTTCCCTGAAGCGGATTCTCAGACTGTAACATTCTGAAAAGCAGAGATAATACCTAACTGATTCTTACAGGCTGACTCTCGCGTTTCCAGCTCTGTAGTGAGAGTAGCATCTTAGCGACAGAAAGAGCATCCTCATGGATTTAATTCTCGGAAGATCTCTGGGATTTAAATTGAAAGTGAGGCTCAAAAGATGGTTCCACAGGTTAAATCTTGACTTTAAGCTAGATGACCTGATTTGGTACCTGAGTTCAATCCCAGGGAAGGTAAGAATCGACTCCTGCAAGCTGTCCTCTGACCTCCGTGTGCCACCTCTGATAAATGAATGGATAGATGAGTGAATGGATGGATGGAAAATAAATGTAATTAAAAATCCTTTAAAAGAAAATAAGGGTTCAAGGCTAGTCTGTTGCTCAGTGGCAGCAGAGCTCCTGCTCAATCTCCTGGCTTTCATCCACAGAACTGAAAAGGAGAAGGGGGCGGGGTAGAGAGTGGGGGGACGTGGGGGGAGACAGCTAAGACACCTGACTCCCTTGCTTTAGTAGTAATAGTGAAATGCCATCCCAACAATCCATCATACCACTCCGTGATGCCCAGTGGTTAAACCCTGTCACCAGATTATACATCTGACCTTGGCAGTTTCATCTCCGTCCTAAACTGAGTCACTTCTTTGTAAGATATTTCTACGGGGTCTCTTTTTTGGTAGACCAAACTTTTGCTTCCCATCTATAAGCGTAGTTATATTTATTGTTCCATATGTTTGTTTGTTTGTTTCCCCAGCCCTTTCTTCGTGTTTTCAGAGAGAAATGCAATCACCCTGTATGGGGAGAGATTCAGCTTGGTGTCAAGGGTTTGCTAACACAGTTCTTCTGTGTTAGACTAGACAAGCCGTAGTCAGGTACTTTATGGTGAGTGATCAAAGTAGAATATCACAGAATCCAGCGAGGCAGGAGCTAGGAAGGCCAGTAGGCAGATAGGGTAAATGAGATCAGAGGTAGCCATATGAGAAGATAGGTTAGGTGTAAATAGAGGAGAAACCTTCTGAGGGCAGTGGAATATGGGGAAGAGTGTGTTCAAACTACAGTGTATATGTTCATGAACATGTATGTAACCCTGCATAATTCTATTGTTTAATTCAAAGAAGTTGTCAGTAGAAAATATATAGAACAAAGCAGGGAGAAAAAGAAAACTACAAGAGATGAAAACCCATGAGAATGATCAACACTGGGACAAAGCCAACCAGATGCATAACCGGGGGTCAAGAAGAAAAAGATCAGGCCAGGATATATGGCTCGGTGGTTAAAAGCATCGGCTGCTTTTCCAGAGGACCTGGCTCAGATTTTCAGCACTGACAGAGCGGTTCACACTGCCTGGGACTTCAGTTCCAGGGACTCACCTGCCCTCATCTGGTCTCCATGGACACCAAGCACTCATGCAAAGAGCACAGACATGCATGCAGGTGAAACTCATACCTATAATAAAATAATAATTTGAAGAGAGGGAGAAGGAGAGGGAGAGGGGGAGAGAGAGAGAGAGAGAAGGGTTAGAAGCAATATTTGAGGAGATCATGAGTGGTTCCAAAACTGCTTAAATATATCAAATCCCAGATTCAATAAGCCACATAAGCTGTACAAGGAGAAAGTAAAACATGATTACCAGGTTTATCATAAAGAAAGCAACCCCACTACATACCATTTAATCTCTCTTTGTTGTTGTTGTTTCCCAGAGTTCCTGTTCTTCAGGGCCCAGGTAGGCACAAACACTCATGAATGACAGTCACATCAGGTGTTCCTGTTTCCCACTTGGCTGTGGTTCAGTAGGACATTATGGGGTTTTGTTCATAAAGGACAGTTCCGGGAAAAACAACAAGGAGCGTTAGGAAACATTACTGAAGCGCTTGCTGGCTCTTCCTAACTTTGTACCTCGGCTATCAACAGTAACATCTTCGTGCACCTCAAGCTGGCTCCGTGACTATAATTGTGCTGAGAAGTTTGTAGCTTAGCAATTTTGTGTTGTTCCCCTCCTAATTGTCAGATGAGAAGAAATTCTAGACCCCAGTTCTTTAGGCTATCTGATGAAATATGAGCAAAGACTTTACAGCTGTCTTAATGGAATTTACTGAATAGTAATGTAAATATGGTTAACATATGAGATTAAGCTGCTGGATTTCTCAGTTGGAGTCTTAGAGAGAATGTTTTGTAGGTAGCCCTCACTCAAGGACGTTGTTATTGTATAGGTCTGAGTGAGGTTTGGCTCTTACATAAGCCCCAAAGATGTCAGCCTGCCAGACTGAGGACCACTCTGCCAAGAACTGCTCAGCCCATGGCCCAGGATAGTCATGAATGTGGTTCAACGCAAAATCATGACTTACTTAAAACGTGAGGTGTGTGTGTGTGTGTGTGTGTGTGTGTGTGTGTGTGTGCATGAGAGAGAGAGAGAGAGAGAGAGAGAGAGAGAGAGAGAGAGAGAGAGGAGTAAGAACTTTGTAAATGATGTCGTGTCTCAGTGTCAAACATCTGTACTCCCCAGTTAGTCTCAGGACATCTAAAGAAAGGAGATATGAGAAAATCAATGCATCCTTAGAAAAGCTGGTATCCAAACAGAAAACAAGAACAAACAACAACAACAACAACAAAAACTATTGAAATTCCATGACCAGCACAGGGATAGATGGGAGTATTACTGTATGGGCATATTGGTGTGTGTCTTAGGAACAGGAGACCTTAGCAAGTGCTGAAAGGAGAATGGAGAGGCTATGAGAGCAGCTTGACCAGAGTCTAAGGCTATACTGAGGTCAGTGGGGGAAAGGATGGTCGGAGGTCCGGTCCCACTTAACTCATACCTCACTGCTCATGAAGTGGTTTGCTCTGATGGTGTGCTCTGAGTTGTATTTCAGTGGCATGTGTCCTAAATGAGATAGTTATTGATAATGCTTGTCCATGGCGACAACAGAGCCCCAGGTGTGAAAACTGGCCTCTAAACTCCCATTTTTATCGTCTTGTCTTCTGCTACTTCTCAATAGGCAAACGGGGATTGGGTAAGGGAACTTCAGGAAAGGGAAAAGCCTGGGAAGAGGACATGAAAAAGGCTACCTACCCCTTTCCCAGGGCTGCACACCAACTTTAGTGTTCCTAGTCGGAAAAAGGGTAGACAAACTGTGAAGTGGCAGTTGAGAGTGGACTAACCTGGCAGGGTAAGGGATCACTGTAAGACTCTATAAAGATGGGGTGTGGAGTGCTGAAACAGCTCCTCAGAGGGTAGGAATGGGCAGGAAAGAGGGCTGCTTCTTGGTGGGTGCATCCCAACAAGTTCAACCTGTTCAGTGTGAATGAACATCAGACACACAAGTTAGAACAAGGAAGAAAGGAATAATAAGCTGTGAACTTGCTTAATTGTGTGCTTTCAGGAATTCTGTAAATCCTCCAATTCTTAGAATGATTGGAAACTGTAGTCTTGGAGCTGGCCAAGCACACTACAGTTGGCAGGAAGTTACAATTAACTCCTCTTCCCGAATCCCAGGGCTCATGGACTTAGCGGGGCCCCTGTGGGAGAAGCAGATCTGCTTCCCGGCTCCATAAGCCATTGTGTCTCACTCATTCCTTGCAAAGGTCTCAAAGACTTAGCCCAATCTCTACCCTCTCTCCTGTTCCTCATCTGTAACGGAATGAACACTGCAGAAAGAAAGCAGTAGCTCATTCTCTTTTTTCTGTCTTCTCTGCATTTTGTTTGCTTTTAAATCATGGCTTGCTCTTCAGGTGGTAGGATGCCGAAAGAACACCCACAGAAACGGGAATTATAGTGGGACTGAGCTTGGGCGGATGGCGTTAAGATGTAACTTAGTCCTAAAAGATCATATAAATGTATAATACAAACACCGATTCCTCAATAGCCATCTATTAAGATAAAACAACACAGCCAGAGAAATGGCTCGGTAAGTAAACTGCTTGCTGTGCAGACAAGCGGAAGTGAGTTCAGATCTCCAATACTCAGCTGAAAACCTGCACACATGTCTGGAAGACCTGGGACATTTGGAGACAGCAGATTCCTTAAATTCGTGGAGAGTGGATCTGGCCAATTCAGTGGGAGAGCTGTCTCAAAAACGAGTGGAGAGTGACTGAGAAAGACACTTGACATTGACTACTAGCGTCCACACATGGACACATGACAGGAGTATTTACACACACATACATGTACAAATATACTTACGTTACACTCCTGCACACACACCAATGAATGGATGAATGGATGAAAGAAAGAAAGAAAGAAAGAAAGAAAGAAAGAAAGAAAGAAAGAAAGAAAGAAAAGACAAACACAAACGTTTCCACATCCATGAAAGCCAAAGTTGTCACAGGGGCTTTGGAGGCTACACATGATGGCACCCCAGCCAACTTCCTCCCCTTTGTCCCCCACCTCTGGCAGTGATTTTGCAAACCGAGAGCAGCAAAAATGTAAATTGCAAGAGTAAACCCCAAATTATTACAGAGAAAGATTGCCAAACCACACCAGGATGTGAATCACAGCTTAAGGCTTTTCACACCAGTTTGCTCAAGGCCCCATCTTCTTAAGTGGCTTGATTGTGATATAAACCACAAGTCATAAAACACAGCCATTTCAGCTGCTCAGTTCAGTGGATTTTAGTTTTCTAAGAAGTGTGGCTTAATAATCCCATTGTCTAATTAATTTAATTCCAAGGTATTTTTTTAATTACTCTCCAAACAAATCCTATCCCATTAGCAGTCAATCCCCATTTCTTTCTTACCCTAGTCTCAGTAACCAATGATGTGCTCTCTTTATCTATGAAATGTCTTCTGGACATTTCACAGAGATGGAATCAAGGCAATATGTGGGCTTCTCAAGAGTCTTCCCTGTGTAGCATGGGCTAGCACTTTGTCCTTTTTTTACTGCCAAATACCTACTACATGAATATACCATCTGCAACTTTCTGTTCATCAGTTGATGGGCATTTGGGTAGTTTCCAAACTTCATTGTATGAACAATATTGCCACGAATGTACAAACACAGGTCTTCAGACATGCATGTTTCTGTTCTTTTACGTGTATACTTAGGAGTAGGAGTGCTGGGTTGTGTGGTAGCCCTAACTGTAGCCGTTTGAGGATTTTCCAGGTTATTATCATGTAACCCTTCTTATTGTGATCTATCTCACTGATGAGAGTCAAATGTTAACAGTTCCTGGGTGTTTGTGCCAGGATCCACTGTATTGCTTTGTGTGGGATCTGGGCAGTCCCTTTAATAACATTATGATGGAGAAGTTATGGTCAGGTCTCCATTTCTGTGTGTTCTACAACTGTATTTTTAACCAAATATAGATTAAAAATATATAAAAAAAACTGCATTTGTACTGAACATGTAGAGATGTTTTCCCTGATTGCTCAATTATTTCCTAAACAATGCAGAATGACAACTGTCTATATAAGCGTTTACACGGCGATAGGGGTCTATAAATACTTTTGACAGCATTTAAAGTATATGGAAGGACACAGTTGATTAGGTTATATACAAATACTATGCATTTTATATGGATTTGAACATTTATAAATTTTGATATTTATTGGCTTCAGGAATGAGTCACCCATGGAATCTGTGGGACAAATGTACTAGTAATTGCCTCAACTGACAGATGACAAAAATCAGGAATGCCGATGCTGTGCGCCTCTATTCACGTCACAGATCAGCAATGCGCATTTAGAGGCAGCATCTAAAGTCTGAAGCTTTAACAAACTGGGACCTGTGTCAGGCATTTTCTTTACATCAAGTATCACTTGCAAAAAACAAGCAACATAGGTAATGCTTCTGGAATCAGTATGTTCTGTAAACAGGTCTTAATGATTGAGAGAATTCTAGTTTTCACAAACCAGTCTGGTAATTACTCTTGTAATTCAGCATCCTGAAAACCATCTTCCTACATTTGCAAAAATTATAAATTTTAAGCTTTTAAATATTTTATAACTTGAAATGGGAAAAGTTGCTTTACAATAAAAAGAGTGATTAAAAAAAGTTTACAATTTTCTCAGTGTAAATACTATATATAATCAATGGATATCAACATAAACTCCATTTTTTTCTTTCAGATAGGGACATAAATTGTTTTCAAAGCTCATAAATGCATACAAACCAAGTGGCTCAATTAGTCAGAATGAACTCTCACACTCATACAGTTTCAATCTTAAGAAATGGGACTGAGCATTTTATATACAAAATGTGTTGTTATTATAAAAATTAAGTAACTATATCCCAAAATTGATCTGAAAAAATATATAGCTGTTTCCAGAGGTTTTTCTTTTGTTGGCAAACTTCTTGTATGAAGTTTGTATTAATGCTTTTCTATTTTTATGCAATTATTTGACTTACCTGCTGCATGTAATTAAATGACAGACACTAACAGGTAACATTTGCACACTTACAGAAATTGTTTAAACAATTTTTTTAGTATTTTTATTTGTTATTATTATCCTTAAAATTTTTGTCATGTGTAGTGTGTGTGTGTTTATGTGTACTTATGTGTGCCACGGCACATGTAGAGGTCAGAGGCCAGACCACTTTTCAGAGTCTGTTCTCCCATTTTACTATGTGGGTTCAGGGGACTGAACTAAAGCCATTAGGCTTGCTGGCAAGAAGTCTTTACCCACTAAGTCATTTCATGTCTATAAATATAATGCATAGCATATTAGATAGGGTTTTATTGCTGTGAAGAGATACCATGGCCATAGCAACTTTTATAAAGGAAAGCATTTAATTGAGGCTGGCTCTTAATTCAGAGGTTTAGTCCATTATTGTCATGGTGGAAAACAAGGGAGCATGCAGGCAGACGTGGTGCTTGAGAAGGAGCCAAGATTTCTGCATCAGGATTGGCAGGCAGCAGGAATAGAGAGTGACACTGGGCATGCCTTGAGAGTTTGAAACCTCAAAACCCATCCCAGTGACACACTTCCTCCAACAAGGCCACACCTCCTAATAATGCCACTCCCTATGTGCCTATGGGGGTCATTTTTGTTCAAACCTGCACACATGGTAATAAACATTTCATTAGCATTCCTAAGAATCATATTAGGTGGGTCCTCTTATAATCTCCACCTTACAGGAAAGATGCCAAAAAAAGGAAATACACTAACTATTGTAGAAAAACGTGCACAGTGCCCTTTAAATTACTAGTGTATTAAAAAGCTGCTGAAAATATTATTTCTGACAAGTGTTTTAACTATTTGCCTTTCACCAGTTTTATCTGGAGTCAGTGTATCCAGGTGTGGTAAAGGGCATGTGAAACTGGACACACTGGCTTCATGGAGAAATCCTGTTTGAGATAAATCTTAGAGGAGGACCAGGTGTGTATTGGGCTGGGAGATTGGCAGTAGGTGTAGCATGGATGGAGACGTTCCAAACAGAGGCCGTAATAGATAGAGGGGATGGCTTCATAGGGGCTGAAGCTTATTAGATATGCCAGTTCAGGGCTGGAGAGAACATGTGACCAGAAAAAAAAGGCTGAAGATGTAAAGGAGAACAAAGCCTGAAGACACAGTCATCCTAGGAACGGGCAGAAGCAGTCAGACATCCTTCTGAAGGATGGTGGACGACAGAAACAATGTATGTATGATAAGGGCACGAGGCACTTGCAAGACCCTCAGAGCTCTTGTTCAAAATGACATGTCGGCATTGACATCATATCAAGGCCTCAATCTCCTTTTATGTATTTTAAAGAGAAGTTAGGATGAGATGATTTATATGTATTTATACTTCTAACCTTTAATTGTTAAATGCTAAATACAAATTTCCAGACCACTCTAAAGGCTTGCCTGGTGCCTGAAACACAGCTGAGGGCCTCTGGGTATGGTATCTAGATTGGCACGGTTCTCAATCACACTTATGTGGAAGCTCACGGAAGGCACATGCTTGCGCATCAGCTCAGGGTTAGATCTTTAGCGTGTGCTCCCCGTTGATGCTAAAGAGAATGGGCTCTTATTTTGAAATGTCTAGAAATTCTTCTGGTGCTGGTGTGTGCCATGCCTTTTGCCATCCACAGGAACTAACTAGAACAAACTGCAACTAACTGGAAGGCCCAGAATAGTACAAGGCAGCAGCCCTAGCTTCCTGCCTGGAGAGTCCTGGCTTCCACTACACCACTTTTGCCTCATAGGCCCTCCCCTCGCTACATCATGTTCGCTCTCTAACTTGTTTTCCTTGGTCGTTTCAACTATATGCCAAGAATGATTTCATCAGTTTACAACAGGAGTGAAAGAAAACAAAACAAGATGCCTCCCTTTAGGAAGCAGGACAGTCACAAGAACTTTTGGAGCACATAGAGATGGTGTGCCATGGATTCTTGAGCACTGAAATATATGTGGGGCTGAAGGATATGGGGAGCAGCAGTGGGCAAGCAATGGTCTGGTAAGATACAAGATCTCTGGGTACCAGGGTGGAGTATGATGGCTTTGAGTCTCAAGTGAGGAATCAGAGTTTTCTTGGGGGAAACTTTGGCCTTTTTCTGATGGAATGGTCAGATGATATTCAAGTGGTTTTTGTTTGTTTGTTTTGGTTTGGTTTTCATCCCTCTTATCCCCACTTTTCTGAGAGATGTCAAGATCTTGTGCATCCTAGGCTCATGGGAGGATGTGAGCTTGGACTTCTGATCCTCCTGCTTCTACTTCCTGGGTCCTGGGATAACAGATGTGTGCCACCATGCCTGGTTTATGGAGTCCTAGGGAGCGAACTCAGGGGTTTATGCATGCTGCAAAAAAGTATGTGTGTAAATATCACCAGTGGAGCTACATCCCACCCAACCATTTTAATCTCTGAAAACTGCCCAGCCTGTGACTCTCCACACTTTCCTGTGCAGGCCAGGAGAGAGGACATCTGTGGGAAACTGGGACCCACATACCTCCAGCACAATACTCTGTGGACAGGAGCCAGATAGTCTTGCTCAGCTCAGTTCAGTCTTAGACTGTGTGTCTCATCTGCAGAAGGGAAAGAGCCCTGTTGAGGGGGGTACTGGTTCTGTAAGGCAACATGAATCAAGTACGCGGGCTTGTATCTAGCTCACGGGAAGTATTCAGTAAATAGTAACTACTGGTATTTTTTATTTTAAAAATGTTTACATTTATTTATTTGCACTCTTTCCCTATGTGTGTATGCATATGCATGCGTGTGTGTGTGTGTGTGTGTGTGTGTATGTGTGTGTGTGCATGCCTGTGCATGCACACGTGCATGAGTTTGTGAAGATCAGACAACAACTTACAGAATGAGGTCAGTTCTCTCCTTCCATTGTGTAAATTCTGGGGATGACACTCTGGTCATTAGACCCAGTGATAAACATTCCTTACCTGCTGAGCAATCTTGCTAGTCTAATAGTATTTTTTGATGGTATTAGGATTAACTAGGATTCATGCAGGTGAAGTCACACATATTTGAAGTATGTATTTGCTGAGTCTAGACATAGGCATCACCTGGGAAGGCATCATGACGATGAAGACAATGAACAGAACCTTTCCCTCTGAAAGGGTGCTCTTATACCTTCTTATACCTTGGTAATCAGCCTCCACTTCCACTTATCCCCAGATCTTCTCTCCAGATAGACTAAGCTAATCTTTCTTTTCTCTTTTCTTTTCTTTCTTTCTTTTTTTCTGAGACAGGGTTTCTCTGTAGCTTTGGAGCCTGTCCTAGAACTCCCTTTGTAGACCAGAGATCTGCCTGCCTATGCTTCCCGAGTGCTGGGATTAAAGGCGTGCGCCACCACTGCCTGGCGCTAATCTTTCTGCTACTAGAGTTAATTTACATTTTAAAACTTTTATGTAAAGGAAATCATGCGTATACCATGAGCCATTCACGTTGCTGTGCTTATCAGTAAAATGATTATTAATTTTTTCGTGTAGAAGAATATTCTACTTCATAGATATAGCGCATTTTTCTATTTTCCTGTTGGGGATATTTGTGTTGTTCCAATTTGGTGTCATTATAAATAAAGCTGCTATGTGTACACAGTCTTTCATTCCTCTCAGGTAATTTTATTTTATCTTCCAGATGGGGATTTCTGTCTTAGTCATGATCTCTATTGCTGTAATAAAAAAGCAACTTGGGGAGGAAAGGATTTATTTCAGCTTACAGCTCCATATCACCATCCATCACTGAGTCAGGTCAAGAGCTCAAGGTGGGAATCTGATGGCAGGAGCTGATGCACAGACCATGGAGGAGTGCTGCTTACTAGCTTGCTCCTCACAGCTTGCTCAGCCTGCTTCCTTAGAGCACCCAGGGCCACCAGCCCAGGGATGGCAACCCCTACAGTGAACTGGGCCCTTGCACACCAATCATTAATTAAAAAAATGCACCACAGACTTACCCACAGGCCATTTTGGTGGGGGTGTTCTCTCAATTAAGGTTCCCTCTTTCCAAATAGCTCTAGCATGTGTCAAGTTGACATCAAACTAGCCATCATAGGGCCTCATTCTGTAGCCCAAGTTGGTATCAAACTTACCATCCCTTTGGGCAAATATTAAAGAGTAGAGTACTTGGGTCAAAAAATAGGTGCCTTTGTGACTTTTCTATTCTATAATGCTCACACTGTTTTACATTCCTGCCAAAAGTGTATAAGAATTCCAGTTAATTTGCTCTTTCATCTGTTATTAGACATGGTCTCTCTGTGTAGCTCTATTTGGCTTGGGACTTACTATAAACTGTTTTCCAAAGCAACTGTACCACCTTACCTTCTTACCAGCGGTGTGGGAGAGTTCAAAGTCATCTGTTCTTCATCAACATTTGCTATTATCAAAAACATAACGGCTCTCCTTGTAGGTATAAAGCAGTACTGTGTCATTGTCACCACAGGTGGCCCTTTGAAGAGCAAATGCTTTCTTAAGATCTTTTAAAATGTTTTGTTCTTTCCTCTTTTATGGTGTGTGTGTGTGTGTGTGTGTGTGTGTGTGTGTGTGTGTGTGGTGTTGTATTTAAGGAACCTGACTGTGCAGGCAGCAAAGCTGGAGGGGCAGAGCCATCTGAACCCACTGATAGTGGACATGGAGCCGCAGGATTTGCTATTTACCCTGCTGGGTTTTAGTTTTGCTTTGGTCCAGTGTTGACTGACTGTGTCCCCATTCTTCCCTTTTGGAATGATAATGTATATTCTGCATCATTTGTATGTTGGGAGTTTATAATTGCTAGCTTTTTTTTTATTTTACAGGGATTTACAATTAAGAGATTGCCTTGAGTCTCAAAAGAGACGCTGGGTCTTTCCTTTGCTGTGACAGAAACACCACAACCAGTTTACGGGAGAAAGAGGTTTGTGGTTTTGGTTTGCTTGTTGCTCAGCTTCCCTGGACTATGAGTTCATTGCAGCCGATCTTTTGGCCACTGCAGGGCTCATTTCACTTCTTTTCTTTCTGTTGGAGCTTATTCTCCTGCCCTGTGTGTTGTCCAGAAGGCAGCAACTGTTTCATCACATGCTGTTTTTCTTGGTTGTGTAAGATGGGAGAGCAAGCCTGGCCATTGCTACCCCATCATGACTGGAAGTAGAATTTCTAACAGCATTATTGTTTAAGTATTTGCCAATCTGGTTTATAATGTAGAGTGCCTATCCTGGGGTTGGTGTTGTAGCTCTATTGCTTGAGTGTCACATGACAGAATGACAAAAGAGATCTCCCTTGGCGTGGTTTCGATCAAGAGCTTCTCTGTTGTGTGTCTGATCTATTGCTGCTGTCTGTCTGTCTGTCTTGCCTTTTCCTAACAAAGGGCTTTACTCTGTGCTTATTGAACAGTTCAAAAAACGTGGTATGGGAAGGAAATGAGAATCTTTTATCTTTATTTTTATTTTATTTTATTTTTTTACAAAACTCGTTAACAGAATTATTCAAGGGAAGAGGTTACCTTATTGATCTCCAACTGATACAGAAGAGTGCTTAAACTGCACACAGATGTTATTAAACATATCCACATGTTACTTCCAATCTTTATGGTGCATGTGCATGTTTGTTGTTTAATATTGCTATCAACCTCTTGGCAGAAATCATTACTATAACACACACACACACACACACACACACACACAAGCACAAGACAAAGTCAGGTTAGTTACAATGTATTCTTCAAGGCAAGTTAAAATTAAGCAGGCTGAGTACACAATAGTACATCAGATTGACTACATAGTTCTAAATGATCTCAAGACAGATTATCATCTTGCTTTCAGGGTCTGGCAAAAGTTTAGTCTCTCTTAAGGCAAGAGATATTTTCAGAAAAAGACATTACTGCTCTATAATATAATACTTGCTTTATTTTCTTTCTGTTGCTGTTACAGGACACTGATTGAAAACAACTTGCAAATGAAAGGGTTTGTTGCAGTTTACAGATTCTGGTCTGTCGTCAAAGGAATTCAGGACAGGAACATAAGGAAGAAACCCAGAGGCAGGAATGGAAACAGGCTATGCAGGATGCTGGTTGTTACTGACTTGCTTCCTCTGACATGTTCAGTCAGCATTTTTATACAGCCTAGGCCCAATTACCTAGTGATGGAGCTGCCCACAGTGGGCAGGTCTCTCCTACACCAATTAGCAAATAAAAAAATGTTCCTACAAGCATCCCCACAGGCCAATATGATAGAGAGATTTCCTCATTTGAAGTTCCCTTTTCACAGATATGTCAAACTGACAACTGATGCTAACCGTGACACCTAGCATATATGAATCCTTGACTTCTGTCTCCATGGCCCTCACCCCCCCCAACAAGCCTACCCTGAGGACATTGACACATATTGTCATTACCACCACCACCTGCTTCCTCTCATAGTTAACATCTGGGTGAGTTACTAGTCCTTGTGGGTTCTAACAGCCTAAAGCCAAAAGTGCGTCAGCTCTCCCTCATCTGGACAGTGAAACTTCTTGGTAGTGTGGGCTGTTTGCTCATTCATTCACAGAGTATGATGTGAAGTTAATTTTCCTGGATTGCATTTTGGGTGGCGCCACTTTCTGGCTCAGTGACATGAGACAAAATAACCTTCCTAGACTCAATTTCTCTTTATGTAAAATGGGGATACAGAGGTCTTGTTGAGAATTGAGACCCCACGGAAAGGGCTTCACATCACAATGAATCCTGTTCAGTGGCAGGACTCTGCCCACTGGAGCCATCACTGACTCTTGCTGGCGGCTCTTTCCTCTCTCTTGGTGCCACGAGCAACATCCTCAGGTCTCCAGCTATCTTCTCAGCCTTTATATTTGCTCAGTCTCTAAGTACTTGCTATTTAGGTTGACTTCATGGGAGATCTCATCTAGTCTTACGGTCTTAAATTCTATATCTAAACTTATTCTCAAATAATATCTGTAGCTTGGAACTTGACTTTGAATTCTAGCCCTAAATGTTCTGGTTTTCATCAGCATATCCACATAAATTTTTTTTTGTTCGTCCCAGCTCATTTCCTGTGCTTCCCAGATCTCTTCTGTATTGCAGTGGGCATAGGGTCCACCCTGCATATGTGGCATTTCGTAAACTACGGTGATACCCAGTATCAGCCTGCATGTCATCAACAGGAAGGTTTCCAGATGCCAGGGCAGAGAGAAATGAAAAGTCTAGATCTGCCTGTTGTTTTCAGGACTTTGTGGCAGAGGCTGCAGCTCAGTCTTCAGTCTCAGCTGACACTGTCTTCCTCTATTGTGCCCCAGCTATTCCTACTGTCACTAGTAACCTCTCAGGCACCTGGGCACACCCGGCTCAGCTTTTCAGCAATGCCTTTACGTTTGCAAGCAGTTTCTTGTGTTGGGCATAACCCCAGCGATTTCCTTTTCTGATGTGACCTTACCTGATGGAATTCTTTAAGAGGCATTTCAAAATCAACACATCTATTATGTAACAAGCTTGATTAGCTTCTCAGCTCCTCTTCCTGGTATTACCTCCATTTTAGCTCCTGGTACTGCTGTTTTGCTCGCTGAGACAGTGCCCTCCTTGGCTCTTTCCTCCCTCTCCTACATCCGTTGAGTTCACTGGCAAGTGCTGTTGTTTCTTCATGAGCATCCCCACACCTGACTGCTCTCTGTCCCCACGCTATCACTACCAAACCATTGACTCTTGATTGGACTCTCTTTGGAGTCCAATAGTCTCTGATAGTCTCGTCTCCACAGCTGACTTCAGTTACTAGAGTAACCATTCTGTTAACCCCCTTCTATTGAAAAATCTTCACTAACTTGTTTTCTTGGTTAGAAGAAAAAGGAGCACCTTGGTCACTGATCCCCAAGCTAACTTCCATTTTATTTATTCTTAGTGTGTTTCTTCCCTGCAGAACACGAGCAGAGCAGGGGTTTAGGCAGCATACCCTGCACAGTGAGTACTTCATGTCAGAATCCCCACTAAGTGTGTTGTATGACGCTTGTGATTTGTTTTTATTTATAAAACTCATGTGTTCTAAGTCACAGCTTCTTAAACTGTAGGTCAGAATCTCACATGGGGGTGTCACAAAAAAATTGACCACACACACGAAAAAAAAAAAAAGGCTCCCAAATGTGCAGTGACCCAAAGAGAAGCCAAAATCAAGCATGTAGCAATGTGGATGTGTTTCTGGCAGTACTTGCTTGTGTTATTTTTCACAATATCACTGTAGTCATGGCTTTGAACACTCAACATGTGCACTTTGTTCTGTGCGTGCTAGCGTGCATCACAGCCAGCCTGGAACACCCTTGTTCACATTAATGACTACTCTATGTTATGAGTTGCAGTGTTTGTACTGCACATACAAAGTTTTCTGCTCTTTATATAGTGATAATAGTTAAATTATGGAAGCCAAGGCTTTTAATATTTTCCTGCCGTCATTACTCAGCATGTAAGGATAAAATTGGCATACCTTTGGATTCTATTGTGTTACAGTGTTTGATTTTAAATGTTATTGTTTGGGTTCCTGACTGCCTTTCATAAAAGTAATAAACTGAAGTTGGGCTTGAGCAATGTTTGAAATGGCTCTAAACATACCTCCGCCATTCTGCAATAAGTATTTACGTGCTGAAGTGGTCTCACCATGCAACAATTATAACATCAAAATACCAACCCATTATGAAAACTGGATGCTGCTGAACGGATCCTGCAGTAACAAATATTCAGTCAAGGTTTCTTTATGTAAAAATAAGAACACCTGTTTCTAGTTTCCAAAAATGGTAAAATTATGCATATGTAATTATATATAGACATATAAATATATATGTCTATACATTAACCAAGTAATTGTTTTAAAATAAATTTCTTTGTGATTTATCATCAAAACATGATTGATTTGTGTACCCGTTTTGTATACCTATCTAGTGGGGGTTGAAAGATAATTTCTGAAATGAAAAGGGGTTCCGACAGGGAAGTTTAGGAGCCCTGCTAAGTGGTGTGTGAACAGGGTTCCCTCCAGCTCTGGAGCGGGAGGCAGCTCCGCGGCGCGTGGCTTGGAGGAGGGCCAGGCTGGGCTGGGCCATGGGGTAGACAGAGGACGCATGCTCCTCTGAGTCTGCAATAGCTAGGCAGAAGGCCAGGAGGGGTGGAGTCACCAGGGCACTTCCCGGCAGCTTCGGCCCTCCCACCAGGTCTACATAGGCTGCAGGCTGGCCTCTCTGCCTGTCTGTAGTGGGCTCTGCGCCTGGAGACAGAGGTTGGAGGATCGCTCTGGGTGAGTGAAGGCCTCGGATCTGGCCCGGTGCAGGGGGCTCGGGAGCTGGTGTCCTGCGGGTCCCTGGGACAGGTATGGGAGGTTCCACCATGGCCTCTGGACCCCCCCTGTTGCTCTGCTCCCGGGGCGCGTTCTACCTCTGGTACCTGTAGGTGCTTTGAGGGTGGTGATGCCTTGGGTCTTTTCAAGAAGCAATCTCTCCTTCCCTGCGAGCCCTTCCGCTTCTTGGTCAGGCGCGACCGCGGATCAGGGAACCTGCCCGGAGTTCCTGCTCTGATAGAATGCCTGCTTCTGAGACTTCTTCATCCGTTCCTCCCGTTATCTCTCCTAGGAAGTGTTAGCCAAACACAGGGTCAACAGCAATCTTGGGCGTGAGTCATGGTTAAAACCTCAGTATAATTAGCTAGCTCTTTGCTTACAGAATTTGACTGGTGTTATCATGATAACTGACGTTATCATGAAAAATGGGCTTACTAGTACTGTTGAGTTGGTAGGAGTAGACTGTAGAAGGCCCTGTTTGCAGGCTGGGCATTGCCAATAGCTTGGTTGTTATTGGAAAACTACATTGGGCCCTTATTTTCTGCTGTCACTGAATTGCAGAGTTGCCCCAACCCATTTTTCAAAAGCAACACCAGTATGTTTAGTTTGTGCAGGACTTGGCAGAATCCTGGAGGTTCAAAGTTGAATTAGACTTCAGCTCTGGCCTTCTCCCTTTCTGGGGTGAAAGGAAGGCAGACAGATAATGAATTGGATTATTACAGAGCCATAAATACTGTGATAAAGGCATTCTAAGAGCCTAGAATAGCACACCAAACCCAGCTCAGAGCCTTATGAGAATTTCTTCTAGAGAATTTCTTGTCAAGTTTATTGAGCCACAGTGTTGTGAGGAAGGAAAATCTAAAAAGTCTAATGGATGATCTTCAGCATGAATAACTTCCCCTATCACCCTTCTGGAGTGAGTGCCCTTTGCCCGAGACCGCATGCAGGTTCTGTAAAACCAGCTGCTGCCACCTGCTTATTTTAAGCTATGCTGAGAACCTTTAGTTTTTTTCACACCCTCCCCTTTCAGGTTTTTTTTTTAATTTTTTTAAAAATTTTTGGTTCTGTAGTGCTGAAGGACCTCTGGGACAGTGTCCTTAAGAAGATAAAAGGTAGCCTTGGGCTGTATGACATAAAGCCACGCTGGTAACTAAAAGCAGTAGGCTCGCTTGGCCAGCACAAACGCAAACTAATGTCCTTTTATATCTAGAGTGCTGAGATTCACCGTTGCTTGGAGAAATACCTTCAGGAGAGGTTGCATCTACTGAAGGGAGTCAGATCTCCTCTGCAATCTCCTGAGAACAAATTTCCAGAAATGTGGAATACTTGGTTTAAGAGAGTCTTTATTTATTTATTATTTTCAAACAACAGTACTGAGGTATTAACATAAACTAGCAGGGCCCAGTTTTAACATGTGCAAATACCTATGAAATTAGTATATTCAGTAGTACAAAGGTAGGCACTACCTCCAAGAGCCAGGTGCTGATCTTTGGGGACTGTTGGCCTCCTGCCTGTTCCTCTTAGACACTGATCTTTTTTCTGACAGTATAGACTATGTTACATTTTCTTCAAGAAATTGTTGCATTGGAACAATTTCTTCCCTCTCACCTCTTCCCGTCCCCTGACTTCTTTGATATAGCATAATTACTTTGAGATCTGTCCATATTGTGTGTTCATTGCTGAATTATATATATATATATATATATATATATTATATGTATAATGTAATTTGTTGATCCATTCACTCATTTGGTTTGGCTCTCCATCCCCCACTCTGCCCCTACCTCTCCAGCTTTTGTGCATTCATCTTTTAAAATGATTGCATGCATTTTTAAAAGCCTGGGCTATAGTCCCAGCATTTCTTCAGCCTTAGTCTGGATGTTGTTAGAGACTTGTGCCACCCCACTCTTAATGTCCCCAGCTCTTTGCTACACTGTGATTTTGAGTCATCATTGGGCTGATCTTGGTTGGTGACTGGAGAGTTTCTCTTTTCTTTCATTTCATTTTTGTTCACTTGAGTGAGAGTTTTGAATCCCAACATAGTTTTGGGAAAGAGAAAAATTGCAGACAGTGGCAGGTAAGAACTAATGTTGGCTGAACTTGAAAATATATTTAAATCCCAAGCAGAGGAGATTTCTGTGGCTCTTCCCTTTTTTTTATCCTGTCTAAGAGCCTCTCCATGTCACTTCTCTAGGAATAGTTTAACTTTGAGAGGAAGTGGTAAGTGGGTGTACGGGTGGAGGTGTGACGGTCCTGGAGGCCTCTTAGTAAAAACAAATCCATGTTTCCCCCTTCCAGACACAGTTCGAGCCGTTTGTTCAGATCTCTCTTCCCTGTGAGATTTTATCCACACTTGGTTCAAGATTTTTAAAGAGAGCTTCGCTCTGCCAATGCGTGTTCATTCAGCTTGCTGCTTTAAATGGAGGAAGATGCAGCTCCTGGGCATGGTGGCCTATCTCATCCTTGTAATCCTGCTTTCTGGGGGACCCATGGGGTCCGTCTCAGCTGTGGACCCCGAGGCAAATATGAATGTGGTGAGTTTCTAAAAGTCACATACTTTTAAAATGCAACAGTGCCAAGTGTTATTTTCTTAAGTAGAGTTATATGAGCTGTAGGAAGCCATAATTCCAGTCTCTTTATGGCTCATTATGATTTTCACTTTCCTGAATTGCAGATGTCATTTTCCCACTAGGACTTTCCCCACTAGGTACCACTGACACAGCAGCTTTGTTAGACTGCTAAACACAATACAGGGCTTACTCTAAATAATGTGTTTTAGCAATTTCATTTTTAAATCATTTTAAACATTCTTTAAAACTGAGAAAACGTTGTAAGCCCTTCAGAAGAATGCCTTTGCTGAGTGCTGAACTTGGGCTGAGATTGAGACTATCTACGGAACATAACCTAATACAGTTGTGAAAATATTAGATGTTGAAAAATATTAAAATTAGTAATCTTAAGTAAACAGTGAAATCTGGGAAAAGCACGCATAAGAACACAATAGCAAGAAAATATGGGTTACTAAAGAAACAGAAGCTTTCAAACAGGCACTGGATTGACCCAGCTGAAGAATCTGGTGACTTCAGAGACAGAGTGATTCCCAGGAGACAAGATAGTGTGGGACGATTCAGGACAAGGTTAAGCTTTCTTTTGCCCCCCCCCCCCCGCCAATGGTTCCTTCCTAAGAAAATAACGAAATTAAAGTCTTTCAGGTATTTGTGGCACTTCAGTCTTCCAAGTAACTGATTTATGCTTTCCCACCACGCTCCCAGCAACACTCTCCATGGAAAGGGAGAAGTGAGTTTGAGGGCAGCTTCCCTTCTGTCAGCTTTCCTTCAGCCTTACCTTGCCGTTCTAACGAATTGTTTCTGGCTCCATGGATGAAAATGAATTTTCTTTTATTCTTATTGCTTAGGCCAGGAATGTGACGCAACATGAAAATGTTTACAAAAGAAGTGTTTATTTGTACCTGGTAGGCACAATAGAAACAGTAAGGTCCCCAATTTGACACAGTTGGTATAGAACATGCTAGAATAATGAGATACCTATGCGTCTAAAAGGTTGGGTCCTGGGATGGGATCTTGGCTACTAGATTGAGGAGACTCGGGTAGCAATGATTTCCTTTAAAAAGCTAAAGACAAATGTCATTGCGTTTGTTTTCTCCTGTGTCTATTATTTCTGAAGACTGAAGAACAGAGTCCAGCATAGACTGTCCATTGTCCTTTCTCTCCTCAGACTGAAATCATCACGTACTGGGGCTATACGAGTGAGGAGCACGTGGTCCAGACAGAGGACGGGTATATTCTGAGTCTTCACCGAATCCCTCATGGGCGGAGGAACTATTCTGACAAAGGTATGGTGTTCTCTATGGCAAGATGTAACAGCTTTTGGAAGTCACCACATTGTCTGAGTTGGTGACCAAATTCAGGCTTCGTTTGATAATGTTGCTACAGGACAGACTGGAAGCCAAATTACCAGCTAAGCCAGGCTGGCTTGCCTAATTTCATAGTTTATACTGGATTAAAGGTCAGATTCCATGTAGAGTGTCAAAATTTCTACTTCCATTGTTTCTCAAGGCATCATTTATCTAATGAACTTTTCCGAGCATTAAAAAGTGTTGGAAGCTGTGAACTCCCCAGATCCTGAATTTCTGGTAAACAACTTGTAATGCTTGCAGCTGCTCTGAGCACGAGACCCTCAGAAGTTCCTGATGGCAGGGGAGTGGTTTCTGGTGCGTCTGGCTGGGGCGTGGCTAGCAGTTAAGGATCCCTATATAAGCGGCTCTGGTAGACAATAAAGGGGGCATTCTTGTTCCAAGGATGACCCGTGTCTGTCTGTGTGTCTTTGTGTGTTTCAGTCTCCAGCCCCTTGCCCGGTTCACGAACTGTATGGTAGCGCATAGAGTGCAGACAGGCATGGTGTGCTACAAAAAAGATGCATTTTGCAATTTAAAAATTACTCAATTTGTTGAAAAGGTAATATTCAAATTCTGTAATATATTCAAGTAGTGTATATATAATATACAAATAATATATGCAAAAATAAAAAATATACAGTAAATCCTTCTTTTTCTATCTTACTGCTTTTTAAAGCATTCTTGTATAATATCTTCATTTAAAATCTTTGTACCATCCAGACATTCACTAGAAACCAATATGGATTATTTTTCTGTTGCCACCTTTTAAATTCGAAAGTTGTTATAAAGGGCCCAGTATTTTTTTATTTATTAAAAAGTTGTTATAAGGGGCACAGTGTTTTATTATTTATTTATTTGCTGTCAGCAAGCTCACAAAAGCTGGATTTATTTACCATCACAGAAATCTTTGCAATAATTCATAGAACTCTTATCTGAAGATAAGTGTATTCCAGTGTATGTTTGTATCATGATTTGCTTAACAAGTGTTTAACATTAGCTTAACAAGTGTTCTGTTAATGAACATTTGTTTTAATTTGAATTTTCATCTAATAAATATTGCTGCTGAAAACAACAAAACAAAACAAAAAACAAGCATATATATTGTGTAAGTTTATTTAGAAGGTAAATTTTTCCCCAGAGAATTCTGAAATCAGAAGATATGTGAACTGTGTTTTTGACAGGCTTTGGCTCTTGATGGATGCGTGTATTGACAGTGAATTTTGTTAGGAGGTTATAAAAGTTCTTATAGATTTGCCTTAAAAATATGGACCTTGGCATATATTTCTATCTTTCTTTGATCAATTTATAACGCAAGCAAAACTGTGGTCCTGACGTAGATGATGGCATTTCTAGACAAACTACCTGAAAGTGGTAACAGCCGTCAAGATAGGGTCTGCCTTCAGTCGTCTCTCGAGATACAGCTCATTGCTCTTTGGGAAAATAAGGTCTGGGCTAAGGTAATTGGCTGGCTCTCCCTTCTGTTAGGGCTTTAACCAGACAGAGAATATTCTTAGCCTCATATATTTCTCAAGGGATTATGCGGAGCAGACAAGAAATCCTGGTCGAATGTGAGCTTTGCATCAGCATCTGCCTTTTGCTTCTCCTGGGTCACATGCTATACCTATTGTCTTTCCCCTCAGGCTCTGGCTATCAGGAGACACTAAATAATGCTTATGTGGCTGTAGGGGAGTTCTTTTTGAAATCCGTTTGAGATTTTGCTTTAGTGTTTATAGCTCTATACTATCGTATTTCCCTCGTGAATCTTTTGCAAAATGAATGATGAATTGCATTGATCTGTGTTGCCTGCCCGCAAACACATAAAGTATATATTTTATGCAAGAGCGAGCATGTGATTTTCATGAGCATGTTTCCTTCCTTTTTTTTTGTACCCATACATAGGTTTTAGACTCTATCTAAAGACAAATAAGTATGGATATTATTTCTAAGAAAGTACTTAGTCAATTAGTAATTACTAATGTGAATGAGCCATTGTTCAAAGGTCCTAGGTCAAGCCATGCTGAGAGAATGTACCACCTCTGTTTCTACATCCACTCCCACTTCTGTCCCCACGCTGCTCTCCACACTGTAATTAAAGCACACAGGGCTCCTGCCTTGTGCACACACATCACACTGCATCAGGTGGAGGTGCTTCCTGTGAAGGATGGTGCCCATTCAAACAAGGAGACTGCAATCTTTGGCTGGTCCCTTGCAGGCTGGGGAAGTGGATACTCTTGTCTTCAGAATGCGGACCACAGACCGAGGGTGTTCTCAGCCAAATCTGGCTTTAGCTTTAGGTTGGCATCTTCCTTCACAGTTCGGAGGAGTCCCCACCCTCCCCTGGGGAGGTCAGTGATCTGTGTATTTACCAGTGAGCCTCAGAGGGGGCTTTCCAAGGAGTTCTGTGACTAGGTTCTCTAAAGGAGTCATTATTTTCCTAAGAACTGCATAGATACTTTTCCTATGGTTTGCTCTCTGGGGTCCAAGCCCAAGTAGGACAGCAGCTCTTTCTTATGTCTGTTGAGGACCAGTGTGCTAGCAGCGATGTTAATCTGCCATGTTGAAAGTCAAAAAAGCTGAAGAGAATAAATATGGCACCAATCCAGAATGCCACTTCCCTTCTGATTTACTATTAATAGCACCACTGTCCTTCCAATGACCTAGACAAGAAATTGCAAAGTCATTTTCGTTTTGTTTGGCAGGCTGGGTGTTGAGCCCAAGTCCTCCTGCATACTAGGCAAGTGCTGCTGCCAAGCTATATCCACAGCCCATACAGAATCGTTCTGGATTCACGGTTTCTAGATTACCCACAAAATTTCCGTTGTTAATTCCTTTCTCCCTTGTTTTTACCACATCCCATTTTAGGCCCTTGCTGCCATTCAGATAGGCACCTGAGACAGTGCAGACACTGAGAGAATCTTGAATAACTCACTTTTTTGGGGAGAGAGGGTGGGGTCCCCATGTACCAGAGAAAAAGAATCTCAAACCAGGAGTATAGAAATACAATATTATGTTTTGTGAAATTATTGCTTTTAACATATAGAAAGTAATTTCATATAACATTATTATTTACAGTTAATTATAAGATACATTAAAAATATTTATTTATTGAGGTGACATTCTTGGGGAGCACTCCTTTACAGGTAAAGTACATTTATTTGATGTATTCATACATGCGTGTATGTGTGCACGTGCGCATGCACATGTGTATGTGTACATCCTAGTGAATGCCAGAGGAGACATTGACTATTCTTCTGTCACTCCCTACCCTAGTCCTTTGAGACAAGGTCTCTCACTGAGCCTGGAGCTAGCCTGGCAGCCAGCAAGTCCTAGCAATCCTCCTGTCTCCATCTCACACTCTGTTAGGCTTCCTATGTAGGTGGTGAGGGATTTGAACTCGGATCCTCACACTGTCACAGGAAGTACCCTTTCCCACCGAGCCGTCTTCCCACTTTTAAGCAGCCGTTCTCATCAGCTGTTGAGCCACCGCTCTGCTTGCTCAGTGCGTAAGGGAACTGAAATGCAGAAATGAAATATCAGACAGAGAAGTGCTTTTGTTTTTATCTGCTCAGCCTTCATGCTGAGTGTTAATGCTCCAAAGCTCCCATTTCATGCTTGGACTAAGAATTTGCAATGCTTGTACCTTTATGACATACTCCTGGCAGACTTCAAGAACACAAAAATCTAAATATCTTGAACTATACACTCATTTCCTGCTCAAGACAACCAAGGCAAAGGGCAGTCACTTGGGCATTTTGACTGCAAAGGCAGTATTCCTTGAATTGACAGTGTGCCCTTATTGATAAATATTGAGCAAGCTGATCCCATGATAAGCATAATATAGACTTTATTTAGCTACAACAAGGAATTACTACTTGTGCCAGCATTAGAAATAAAATAAACAAGGTAGATTTTCTCACTAATTACCTAACTGAGAAACCAGCAAGCTTTTAAAGAGAACCTTATTTGCACCTGAAACCTTATTCTGCATCTGCTGGCCTGGTTCGCAAGGGGCGTCCTGGGCTGTGAAGACCTGGAGACTGCAGGCGACATTCAGAAGCAGGTTTCTCCACTGTGGCCTGGGCAGGTCACCGCAGGGGTTGCTCCCCAAGCCAGTTGAGTCATAGGCGAAAGTTCACAGCATGACTTGTGAGTTGTCTTCCACAGAAAAGCCTCCAGGCCTTGGTTTTTATTTGGCCATCTATTTTAGCATCCTGACCAATTCTAGGTTTTTCTTTCCTTAGAGAAACCGTCCCTTTGAAAGAAATCATTTGCGGGGTTCTGGCTTTATTTGATTTAATTAATTAATTAATTATTAATAAACACAGTTTCAGTAGGCCTGCATACTCTGGCATGTAGTTCCTTGTGCCAGAAGACACCGAGCACATGCAGGTTGAGCAGGGCGCGTGCCCAGGCTTTCTGAGCTTGTGCTTGGTGCATTGGGTAGGGGATTGCACTTGATCTTTGGAACTCAGCAACATAATGGTGGTATGTAGCATGAGGGGCTGGGCTGCTTGTTGGGGTTTCTGTCCCACCCTGTCCCCCAGCCATTTAGTCCCAGAGAAAAATCACACAGAGAGTTTCCATAAGTTACAAACTGATTGGCCCATTAGCTCAGGCTTCTTATTAGCTCTTGTAGCTTATATTAACCCATTATCCTTATCTGTGTTAGCCACATGGCTCAGTACCTTTCTCAGCAGGGCAGGTCACATCCTGCTTCTTCGGTGGTCTGGACAGGAGTGCCGAGAGAGCTTCCTGCTTCCCAGAATTCTCCTATTTTCCTTGCTCTGCCTCTACTTCCTGTCTGGTTGTCCCACCCATACATCCTGGCTAATGGCCAATCAGTGTTTATTTAAATCATGATTGACAGAATATGGACAATTCTCCCGCACCACTGGTAGCTGCGCAGTTTGTCTCCCTGGTTGAGGTTGGAGCAAAGAGGAAATGTAGCACTGGGGAGCCTGTGCTGTCATTCGCCTGCCCCCCCTTTCTGTGCACTGCTCCCCTTCTTCTTGTCTAGCTGCTGCTAATTATCGTGTGTCTGGGAGATGTCCCCAGACACTCAGGACAGCTCAGGCCCCTGGGGCTGTATCTTCTGTGTTTGTTTACCAGCAGTTGGGTCAACAATAACTCACATGGATGATAGCATGTGTAATTACGGCCTTCCCCATGGGGCTAAGTGCAGTGGGAGCCCCGTGGAGGCCAAAGTCTTCTCTGACTCATTTGCTTTGAAAATGCTGCGACCCAAGTACTCAGCCTATCCCTGAGTACTTCTTTAGCCCTTTGGGGACTGGGGTGAGCAAAGCACTGAGACTCTAAATGTTTCTTGTTCTACGTCACATTTGGGAGACAGCCATGGACAAAATCTATGGGCTTACTGGGGGAGGTTCAGCTAGAGGTTGTGTCACCTAGTGTGAGCATACTAAAAGTACCAGCCTCAGGTATATGTGTGATGGTAACAGATTACTAAACCTCCCTGAGTTTAAGTTTCTTCATCTGTTATATGAGAAAAATAATATTCACTCCATTATTGTCATAAGGGCTGTGAAGCACCTAACCCTGCACAGCGAGGCATCTAAGCCTGCACAGATTGATACTGAACCCTCTCTTTTTATCTTTCAAACATCACCATCATCTCCAATCCCTGCTTTCTTAGCATCCGGTCTTCTGTGGCAGGGAGTGTATCCTAAACTTGAGGGAGAGAAGGAAGTTTCCAGAAAGATGTCTGAATTTATTTACTGTGGGTAGAAGTTCCTTAAGATGCAAACAGTGGGTAGAGCCACCCAGAAGTCAGTGTGTGTGTTATCATCTCTGTGTATACTTCCCTGCTGATGCTGCCTCTGTGAGCCTCTCTGCTTCCCTCCAGAGCAAACTCATCTCCCCGCATTCATCTACTGTGAGCACCTGTTGCGGTTATGTGCAGCTTCTCTGAGGATCTGGAAGGGCAGTGGAAGGCAAAAAGGCAAAAAGGCAGTTCAAGACAGGGATGATGGGCACCTTGATGTTGTGCGGTATTGACTTTATCTACCATATACTAACTGTGTGACCGAAGGACCTGGTCTTCTCTTCAAGATTCAGTCTGCAAAGAAGAATAATAGAACAGGTGTCTCTCCATTCTGACTGTGTAGTAAGAGGCAAGGGCCTGCTTTTGGTCCCAGACATCGGCTCCCTCCAAACTGTTGCATGAGGTGCGTGGGCTGCATTCTTCAGAAACTGTATTCATTGAAATACTGCCTGGCCCATTATCTCCAGCTCCTTATTGGCTAACTCTCACATATTATTTTAACCCATCTCCATTAATGTGTATCGTCACTTGACTGTGGCTTACTGGCATGAGTCTAACCAGTGTCCATCTTGGGCCGGAGAAGCATGGCTTCTCCCATATTGCCTTCTCTTTCCCAGCCTTCCATTCTGTCTATTCCACCCACCTAAGGGCTGCCCTATCAAAAGGCCAAGGCAGTCTCTTTATTTAACCAATGAAAGCAATACACAAATACAGAAGACCCTCCTACATCATGACTGTGTGGTGAGCTCTGTAATACAGTGTTCTCTAGGGAGCGTTTGGAGTACCTGTAGCTCTGTCTGCACCTGTACCTAGACGACCCTTGGTCTCCAATTACCTGTGGGTGATGAATTTCAGTATCCCCAGAGGATGCTTCTGAATTCCACAGATATGATTTTTCTATACAGCTATATCCATGATAAAGTTTAGTCAATACGCCAGAGTTGGTAGGAAATTGGCAAGAGTTGTAGTATAATAGAACTGATAACAGTGTTTTATAATAAGATTGCCAGCATTGTGAGTTTATGCTATGAGCTATTATTAAGGAAGTCTTGAATATAGCTACTGCCAGCCTTTTTCAGTAGATCTTCAGTTGGAACAGCTACATACTAAGTGGTTGCTGGGTGGGCTGTGTACACAGTGTGGACAGGGTGGTTCACGTCGTGGGTGGGTGGGAGTCAGCACCTTGAATAACAGGAAAGTGTTGCCGTTTCACATGATCACTGCATTTCACTGTGCGTGCCCCATGCCAGGTGCAGCTTCAGCTGCTCCAGGCCCAGCAGTGAGTGATGTGGGTTCCATTGCTGCCTTGTTGCTTAAAGACCACAGTGACTGTCACCAGGGGTGTGAGAACAGCACTGTGTTAGAGATGGGACCCGGTGATGCAGGGTCTTTTGTTTACTCAGGCAGTGCAGCTTGCTGTCTTTCCTGCAGAGCGATTTTGAAATGTGAGTACAATGGCCTGGACACTGACAAAGGCCACATCGCTTTCTAATTGCTTCCTGTCACACATGAGTCATCAATAAATCATGAGGACTCTGGGTTAGCCTGTTTCACAAAGGTTATGGGGGTGAAGTAATTTTCCCTTGATAAAACAGCTGGGATGACATAAAGACAAGCTTCCTATGCCTTGTTCCCTCCCACTTAGCCCTTGTTGTTAGCCCCTGGGGTGCAGTGTTGTCCCTGATAAAGCCACTCACTTATCAGATTCTGTTGTTCAGCCTCCCGATCTGTACATTGGCCCTAAGCCCCGCCCCGTTTCTTCCTCTTCTTCCTTTGCCCTGTGCCTTTTTACTCTGTCACCTTCTGCCATGGGCTAATGAAGGAAAGGACAGCCTCAGACTTCTGAGCCTTGAATTGGAAGTTGTAAGTCTCTGTTTTGTATAAATTAGCCATTCTTAGGTATTTTGTCATGACAACAGAAAGGGACAAAAATCTAGAGTGTTTTAACTATTTTGTTTTTAAGGCCAAATTTCAAACTTGAATAGGATGATAAAAAATTCACTCAGGGACCCTTATTTTGGGTAACTGAAAACCCAGTTGTTGTTTTTAATTTGTGTGGAATTGAAGAGCAAGCCTGGGACTTCACACACGCTAGGCTTTGCTGTACCAGAGAGCTATCAGTCCCCAGTCCTCTCTTACTAATAATTAAGAAGGAGGCCCTAAGGATCCCCCCTGGAAGCTTGGTGAGGAATGTCTATGACTTACGGCTTTTTCCTGGGCATTTTAGGCAACTCGTTCTTTCTTGGCCCAGCTTGCTGAATCAAGTGCTTGGCCTTAACTCCCTTTAAGTAGGTTTGAATATAGCTCTGGTGGGCTGAGAGCCAAAGGAGCTTCAAAAACAAGGCCTTTGAGGCCAGGCTCTGTGTGTGGAGTTCCTCATTTTCCAGGTCAGGACCAGAGCCAGTGTTGGGTCTGTTTCGTAATCACTCAGGATTGTTTCAACATACAGCAAGTTTTGGCACAGGATGCTTGACTTGCCATGAGCTAGCCAGAGACAGAGCTAACATTTCTGTGCGTACCTCTTCTCTACTTTAGTTTTAGAAATTACTTTTCCTTTAGATCACTGGATAAAAGCAAGAGCTTTGAAGTGAGATAGACCTGGATCTCAGTGTTGGCACAATGCTGACTAAATGTTCTAGGGACAGTTGTTTTCTCCACATGTTGGTCACCTTATCCTTAATATGGATGGGAAAATGTAAGCCGTATACAACATGATGCCTTGACTATAATTGGTACCTGTTTGAACAATTTAACGTGATGAGCCATCCAGACTGCAGAAGCTTGCTTGGGTTATTATGTGGATAGAGTTTGCTCACAAAGCTCTTAGACTGAAGTCTATCACAGGGTTGGTTGTGCTAACCATTGGACATTGAGTTTGTCTGGAGCAGAGGTCCCACTTGACTGGATGCTGAGCTGGGTGGGTTATGTGGCCAGTTCTAGGAGACGTAAGCTAAAGAGCGGCTCTAGCTTTGTATTCTCTCGGGTGGAACCATGGACATGGGTACAGATCACATTCAAGGTCTCTCTTACTGTTTTGTTTAGAATCTGCTTTTGTAGAAAGATACACAATCCTTTTATGGGTTGCGTATGCTTTTCCCAAGCTAGCAAGGAACTTAAGGTGTCAGGCTGCAGGACACCTGGCAGTTCCTGGGCTAGGTAAAGAATTCTACCGTTTAAAGTTAATTCCTGAGGTGGGTATATTGGGTTGGGGTCTTAACCTTCCCTAGTAACTGCAAGGCCCACCTCACCCTGGTAGTCTAAGATCCCTCACTGGCCCTGGCTACCAGTAATAAGGTTCAGTCAATGCTGTGAGACTTCATGACTAGTGAAAGCTGGCTTCTGTGTCACGCTGACACGCTCAACTTTGGCCTCCTTCCTCCTTGCCCTTGATTTTATTACTTCTTTAGACCTCAGCTGGTTCCCCATTAGACCTCAGCTGGTTCTCCATGGCTCTGTGGAACAAAGTGGCTTCCCATGCAAACTCGTGTTTTGGAAGGCAGGAGGAATCGCCCACACACTAAGTCTTCCTCTTGTGAACCACAGTCATTGCCAGGCCTGGCTTCACCCTAGGTTCACCTCACTGGGCAGGCAGCATTACAGTGTACAACCATGAGACTGCTGTTCCCAGCCTGCTTGGTGGTATCTGTTTAGGTGACCAGGATGAAGTCATTTTGCCTGTTCTTCACTACAAAAAAGATGCATCAGCTTTTTTGGATTAGCTCTCAGATACAGGAATTTCCGTAATTGTTGTCACTCTGGTTATATTTTTCAAACTTCTAATGATTATTTTTCATATTTCCCAAGAGGAATCAAAGTCTTCATTGAAGGCAGGAAAGGCACATCTAGCATGGTGCCTTGAAGGGAGCTCCTTTGTAATAAATTCAATCTTGCTGATGTAGCCTAAAGTGCCATTAGGAAGCAAAGAAGCTAATGGACCCGGGCGGGGTTGGTCCGTTTTCTTTTCCATCTTTCTCCAAGGTGGTGTTTTCTTTTGCGTTTGTTCCTTGCTGTGTCGGCAGTGCTGAGAAGGCCCCATCACACTGCTGGTGCTGAATAGGGGTTTGCTTGATGAGTGATTGCATCAAGTGTCAGCCCTGTAAGTCTTTGGAGGTCAGGTTGTCTCGGGGTGGGGAGGATGGGTTGTACTTCCGAGTCTTTGTTTTTCTTGCAGCTTAACTGTCTCAGGAAGAGGTGAATCGAAGGTAAGTTCGCATACACATTTTGAATTCATGTGTATATATTTTTATTTAACATTCTTTAACATTTTTTGAGGATTTAATGCACAAACACATACATGTTTATGATACCTACCCTTCCCCCACAGTTCCTCTGTGTTCCCCTTCAGATTCCCATCTCAAATTCATGTCTTCTTCTGTAAGACTTTGTTCTACAACTATACATTTTTAAAATTAGACTTTGCTTTTTTAAAATAACAGACTTGGGGTCACTTCAAAATTAAGCAGATGCAGGGTTGAGCAACCAAGACTTCCACATTTTGGCAATGAATAAATCTGCTATAAACATCAGTAGATAGAGATTTCCCATATGCCTCTGCTCCTGTACGTGCATAGCCTCATCCTTTATGAACACCCTAGTTGTATACATTGACACATCACTGTCACTCCCCATCTATACCTAGTTCTGTTCCAGTGTTAGAAATGTTGAGCAAAGCTGCCACCCTAAGCACTCGTGTGTGTCTCTGCCATCCCATTGCTCTCCGTTATCTCTGTTTAGGGTTCAGCCATCGTTGCTGGTGTATAGAGCCCTCGCGTTGTGTGTAACATTTTCCTCCCAGTTTATTTTCTTTGGAATCGTTGGGAGCAAATTATAGAAACATTTTGCAAGTTCCCCCAAATAAATTAAATTTTATTTTGATGCTTCAGTCAGTGGTTTGTTACCAGACATGAAAACAAAAACAAAAACAAAAACAAAAGGTGGCTCTTTGCTGCATCCTTGTCAATACCGTTTAAAGGAAACATGCCCCTTCGCTTGTAAATTTGTTTCTGTTGCTCCATTTGCTTTGGTTCCTCTAACTGTTGACTGTTTAGCAGGACATCATGTTTGCTGAGAAGATTAGAATAACACCAAACATCAATGTTTTCCAGGTCCCAAACCAGTTGTATATCTTCAGCATGGCTTTCTGGCAGATTCTAGTAACTGGATCACGAACACTGACAACAGCAGCCTGGGCTTCATTCTGGCGGATGCGGGCTTTGATGTGTGGATGGGGAACAGCAGGGGAAATACCTGGTCTCGGAAACACAAGACTCTCTCAGTTTCTCAGGATGAATTCTGGGCCTTCAGGTATATCACAGTCGATTTTGACTTGGGTCTGTATCTTTAGCGTCCTTTAGGTGGACACAGGGATTTAGCTGGAAGGCAGGTTCAGGAGTGACTCTGGAGTTGTATAAGGAAGCCGGTGTCTTTTGAACAGTTCTGAAACTTGTCAGGAATTTAATAACCAATGTGAAGGTAAATATATATAAATGACTGCATAAGTGATTAGACTCAGTTTGGAATTCTTAAGTTATTCTTAACATCCCTGGCTTTGGGGAGGAGCTGACAGGTTAAAAATCAGCCTCTCTCCCCATAACACACACACTCACATGTTCATTTGACTACTCTCTCTATCTCTCCTTCTTACCCCTGGCTCTACCAATCCATTGCTGTGTGACATTTGGCACAGCTATAAACTGTCTGTGTCTGTTTCCTTATCTATAATGTGGGGATAATAAAGTCCTATTTCATACACTCACTGGGGCTTAAAGTAACTTTGAGGAAGGAGTCTCCACAGAGCCTGGAATAAGCTGTCTTTCTCTCTCTCTCTCTCTTTCTTTCTTTCTCTCTCCCTCTCTCTCTTTCTTTCTCTCTCTCTCTCTCTGTCTCTCTCTCTCTCTCTCTCTCTCTCTCACACACACACACACACACACATACACACACCTACGTACCTTGTTAAAAACTACAGCTTAGTGTACCAGTTATTATAGAAGGCTGTAAGAAAGAACTTTTACCAAAAGGCATTTATTAGAAAATGTTTATCGTGACATTGTTTAGAACAGTGGATACTCAAATGCTTCTTCAGCCATGCTCCGTGTGTGCTAACGCGCTTCAGGCCAAGTAACTGTGCTGCTCTACTGTTGTGTGCTATTTCAATTGAAGGGTCCTTTGTTTTTTGAATTGTAGTTTTGATGAGATGGCAAAATATGACCTACCTGCTTCAGTTAACTACATTGTAAATAAAACTGGTCAAGAACAAGTGTTTTATCTGGGTCATTCTCAAGGCACCTCTGTAGGTATGTATACCATAAAGTGGGAAAAGGCGGTTTGTCTCTGAAGGGAAGTGATGCTACACAAAAATGTTGTTACTTCAAATACAGGTTTCTTTGTTTTTTAAATGTCAAGCAGACATCATGAATAGAGCAGGGAATTTTCAGTAATAATCTACAGAAACTCAGAATTTAATGTATGTTGTTTAGTATCTTACAATTGAAAGAATTATGTAAGGTACATCTTGTTATGTGTTTTCTAATTTAAGGAGCACAGAGATATGGAAGGTTAGAAAACCGAGAAGTTTTCTAACGTCAGAAACCTCAGAGATTTTCTGAGACAGAGGCAGGCAGATCTCTGAGTTCGAGGCCAGTTCTTGGTTTACAGAGCCAGTTCTTGGACAGCCAGGGCTACATAAGACAAAAAAAAACCTGTCTTGACCCCCCCCCCAAAAAAAAAGAAAAAGAAAGAAAGAAACTTCAGAGAGTCATTTAAAGAAAATATACTTTAAGTGTTCAGTTCTGGACTAGGGTGCAGCTCAGGGAAGGCTTGTCTCATATCTTTGCACCCCAGGGTCTATCCCTTAGCAGCACCAAAAATAAATAAATCAGTAACTAAAGAAATAAAGGTAAGCGAAACATAAATAAGATGACAGTTTAGACTCAGTTTTGAAACGCCATTTGCATTTTCAATTTATGTTGATTATAAAAGTAGTATGTTTTCATGTGTATGAGTATTTGTGCGAGGGTGTAGGCCAGAGAATAACCTTCGCTGTCAGTGCTTCTCAGGCATGGCCCGCCTTGTCCTTGGGAGTCTCTCACTAGCCTGGGCTAGACACTGATTGGGCTAGACCAGCTGGCCAGCTAGCCTCCAGGATACACCTGTTTAAAATTGCAGACCCCTCCCCCCCGCGCCCCTGCCGGCTTTGTGACGTGGCCTTTGGGAATTAAACTCAGCCTGTGTTTGTATGGCAAGCACTGTATGAACTGAGCTATCTTCTCAGTTTTAATTATAAAGAAAAGTACAAAATTTTAAAAAAATACAAATTAGCATTACTTTTAACAAGCAAGTGTCTCTAATGAGAGGCTGAGAACATGTTCCATAATTTTTATTCAACTCTGCCATTCGGGGTTCACCAACACAGCGCCTTCACGTTCATGGCTCATGATCTGCATAAAGTACATTATGCAAGGAGAGTCACAAAGGGAAAGGTGTGGGGATTTTCAGGGTCTGAACATGTTGCTAAATTGCCTCGGCCTCCAGAAAATGGAGCTGCCTATTCTTTAATTACGTTACATCTTTTGTGACTAGGTGACTTTCATGTTTCTAGAGTGTTCCAGGGACAAGCAGCACGGGGGAGAGCTGAGAGATGTGTAAAAGGCACTTTACAGCAGTGGAGTCTATTGTGGCTTTGAAGTCACTGGTGTTCTGCAGATTAGGGATGGGAGGAGGGGGAGGGGTTGAGTGGCGGGTGGAGCTGTAGAGATTCATGTTGCTACTGAAACGGGGGAGCCTTTGTGACTATCTTACCCTGGCCTTCTTTCCATGTGTATTATAGGCTGAAATCTAGACCTAAATTCTGTGCTTCTGAGCCGGAATGTTTGAGGAGCTCTGTTCAAGTGTTCGAGGCCAGTAGCACTTGTGCCTTCATGGGGTTCCTCTGTAGGGCACAGTGGGTGACCTTTCTTGTGTGTTTTTTGAGGAAGTACTAGAAGTTCTAATTCTCTCTTTTGCCCCATAGGTTTTATAGCATTCTCACAGATGCCTGAGCTGGCGAAGAAGATTAAAATGTTTTTTGCCCTGGCTCCCGTGGTGTCTCTCAATTTTGCCCTGAGCCCTCTGATCAAGCTTGGACGGTTGCCAGACATTCTTCTTGAGGTACTTGGGGTGCACCCATCTCCCTTCTTCTCAGATATTCTCTTCTGAGCTGAGAAATTAGTCCTTGGAGGCGAATCGACAGTGTTCTCTGTATGTGCGATTGCTGGGATATACATATTGTATATGTACACACAGTGGGTGGGCTTGCCTTCATCCCTCCTCCTGCAGAGGTGCCTAGGGAACCACATTCCTAACTAGAAATACAGCTGCATGTATTCATAGTTAATGTGTTAGTTCGGCTCCGTTCCTACCATACAAAGAAGATACAAGGAAGTCTTTGAAAAAGGAACTTACTTAAGCATTCGTAGAGTCGCTTTTCATCCACAGGGCAAGTGGGCGCACAGGAGTCGGCAGGAGATAGGAGACAAGAAATATGCCATTTCTATGTGCCTGTCCCTAGCCATACTGAAAATGATCTAAGACATTATTGGGCCCTTAAACATACCTGTACTGAGCCCTAGAGCCGTGCCATTCTAAGCTGCATTCCAAGGGGAAGCAGCACTCATGAGGAGGAGTTTAAGCTCATTAAGAATGGACAGCCCATTATTCCTGCGTTATATATTTTATATACACACACAAAATCCTGTACAGCATTATATACAGTCATATGCTGTGTATGGGTTTTTGATGGTTTGGTTGTGAGCCTAACCTTTAGTGACTAAGCCATAAGTCCTGCCCTTATGGGCTTTTGACAAGAGAATCATGCATAGGATTGTGGTCGCAACAGGTTACAGTGAAACTGAAAACTTCCTATCAATTAGTGAGAGTCCAACATATAGTTCACCTACAAGAATCTATGGTCATAAAAGTTATATGAAAGTGTAGGGCATATAGCTATGCATAGTATTTATGTCATCGTTGGCTTTAACTACCCACTTGACACAGCCTAGAGTCATCTGAGAAAAAAGTTCTAATTGAGGGATTGCCTAAGTCATATTGGCCTGTGGCATGTCTGTGGGAGACTGTCTTGACTATTAGTACAGGAAGTCTCAGCCACTGTGGGCAGCATCATCCCTATGCAAGGAGTCCTGGGTTGTATAAGAAAGTGTCAGCCTGTGAGTGAGCCAGCAAGAGCCTTCGTGGCTCCTCCCCTTTAACTTCCTTCACTGATTTCCCTTAAGATGGCATGTGACCTGGATGCAATAAACCCCTTTTTCTCCCAAATTGCTTTTGTTTGGAGTGTTTTACAACAGCAGCAGAATGCCATTCTTGATCATGGTAATAACTATCCCTGGTTTATTTCCACTCTATCCTTTAAATCATAATTTTAGCATGCTCTCCTTCGTCTCACAAAAATGCTTATTGTAAAGGCATGAGGCATGATGTGCCAGCAGTGGCCTCATGAATCTCGTGTTCATCACATTTTTTGATTTTGTCAAGGGTCTGTATCAAGTGATTGCCCTACACCATCTAGAGTTGTGTAAGGATACTATGTGATGGTTGCACAATGTTAGTGTTGCTTGAGAACTTGACTTTTAGAATTTACCCCTGCTATTAAGTGACTCATTACTTAGAGGTGGGTGTAACATGGCTCTCTCTTTCTCTCTCTCTCTCTCTCTCTCTCTCTCTCTCTCTCTGGCCATTTTAAAGTCTTTTACAGGAAATAGATACATGCTCTTAATGAGACCCTCAATGAGGTAGAACAACTGTAATGTTGTGCCCCATTGTCTTTGTAACCGCTGTGCTGTAAGTTTTAGGTTACAAAGAGCTACCGTTCACCAGACTCTTGTGGTAGGAATTCATTGCATCAGCAAACATGCTGGCAAAATTTTGTTTTGACTGTCTCCATTAATAGAAGTATTGATTTATATTACACAGACTTCAGAAATTACAAGTACTTCCTGAATACTAGGCTTCCTCCCTAATACCTTTTTTTAGAATTACTGTTTGGGGATCTTTTCCTATAGACCCCCTATATGAATTTAGGTACATAGAGATACTCCAAGAGAAATATATTGTTTCATTTCAGCACAGATGGTATCCAACTCTATAGATTGTTCTGCAGATTGCATATTTCTCCCATGGAGAACTAGCCTATTAATCAGTTTGCTTATTAACTGCTGCGTAGGCAGTTTTTGGTTATGAAGAACTGCTATTAATTAGTTGTACTACTGTGTTAGACGTCCAGGCTTGGGGGGAGGAGCTCTAGAGTGGACAGGGGAGTGTGGTTGTAGGAGTTCCTGGTGTAGGCAATGCATGTCATAAATCTAGCTTGTTCTAGGAGTTTATGAGCTAACTTTGAAAACCAGAAATTGCCACACTTCTCCCATCCCACTTCAGAAATGGTGTTTTGTAAAATCTGGAGTGGAGATCAGGGATCTGTGTTTTTGCAAAACATTTTCTAGGGTTTCTGGTGAAGACTGTGGGCCTGGCCTTGGGAATCTTGGTTTCCAACTAGAGTGCTTTCTGACACATACCGGGAAAGTAAAAACAAAAACAAACAAGCAAACAAACCAAATAAATAAATATTCCTAAAACCGTTGAAATAAATGGGTGTGAAAAATGCATGTTGCTTTTCTGGAAGAAAAGTGTTCCCCTCTAATCCTTTGAAAAATATAAAAGTATGATTTATAAACTATCAAGGTTAACTACAAGTTATTAGGCAAATTCTCCTTTATCTGTATCTATCACACACAGGGATGTGGTTTTCTGGGGAGTTTGCCACAGTCGTAGCCGGGTCAGTAGTTCTAGGCACCAGGTCAGCTTTAGATCCTTCCTCAGCCCAAAGGCATGGTGGACTGTGATGTGAGCCAATGGTGCATCATCCTGCTAAACAGAACTTGACAATTTTGTGCAGTTGTCACTGTGAGTGCTATGAAGACTAAGCCAAGAGTTGCTAGTGGGCTTGCCTTCCCATGACATTTTCTCCACGTGGAATTTACCTTCTGGTCCTTTTCAGCTACTTGTGCAGCTGTTCGGCGAAGATCATTAGGCCTGATATCTGTTTTCAGGTTTGATACATTGTCCAACAGAAGATTGACTTGACAGTGTGCTGGCTAGTTTTTATGGCAGCTTGACACATGTTACAGTCATTTGGGAAGAGAAAGCCCCAACTGAGAGATGCCCCCTACCCAACTGGCTTGTAGGCAAGTTCTGGGGGTCATTTCTTAGTTAGTGATTGATGCTGGAGAGAGAGCAACACATTGCAGGTAGGGCCACCCCTGCGCAGGTGGTCCTGGATGCTAGAAGAAAGCAGACTGAGCAAGCCATGAGGGAGCAAGCCAGTAAACAGCACTCTGTCATGGTTTCTGCATCAGTTTCGCCTCCAGGTTCCTGCCCAGTGTGAGTTGCTACCCTGACTTGCTTAGATAGTGGACTGTGATATAGAACTATAAGCTGAAATAAACCCTTTCTTCCCCAAGTGGCTATGACCATGATATTTTACCACAGTAATAGAAATCCTTACTTAGACAGAGGTCACAGGCTATCTATCTATAGATGGCCAAGTTTTCTTGAAGAGACTAGAATACAATATTATACATTTAAGCTAGTGTAATATTTACCTGGCAGATCAGATGACTGACATTTTTTAAAGGGAGGAAAAAGGAAGCCATGTTTTACCATCTGCTGATTAGTGATATGTCAGAATAAGTAGTAGTTACATATGGTGCTGAGAACTCAGCAAGAACTCAGTTTTGTCAGAGTTGTTGATATTCCCAAATCATCCACTCAGAGGCAGAGAAGCAGGCTGCATGGGAGGCTGCATTCATTTGTGTTTGCAGCTCCCCTGTGCTCCTTGGTTCTACAAGCAAAAGTGTTGCATGTCTTGTCCCTCCTGGTGGTGTGCTGGTGACCTTTGGCCATTTTGGCTGTAGAAGCATCATCCTAGTTTCTTCCTTCATCGGAAGTTTCTGTTTTATCTGTGTTCATGACTGTCTTTGTGGCCAGAATCCTCCTCTTTAAAAGTACACTAGAAAAGACCCAATCTCTAAATAAGACCATTCTCAAATACTGACAGTACACACTTAAATGTCAGTCTTTTAAGGGGACATAACTCACAACATTTCCTTCATAGATATTTGGGTTTTCCATTCTTGCTTGTCCTAGCATGGGTGGGTGTGTGCAAGAGTGCAAAGGGACAGATCTGAGTTCAGCCTAAGGAAGACAGGTCTCCTGTTGCATAGTAGTGATGGTCCCGGCTGTACAGGAACACAGATTCAGTGACTATTGGTTAAGGACAATGTAGACTAGGGACTGGGGAACTTCTTTTATAAAGAGCCAGAGAGCAAGTGAGTTTGGCTTTGTGGGCCAAGTGGTTTCTGTCGACTGTTCCTGTCTACAAAAGCCAGAGAGAATTCGTAAACTGATGCGGTGACTGTATTCTAGTAAAACTTACAAAACCATGTGGTGCTGGGGGCAGAGGAAATGAGAAGTAATTAACTATCTGATGGGTTCAGAGTAGTCGTTTTAATGGGCATAGATGCAAGAGTTCTGAAGATGGGTCATAGGGATAATTGCACAAGTGTGAATGTGCTTGCCACTGAACTGAACAGTAAAAAATGATTCAAATAATAAATGTTAAGTGCTTTATCACCATAAAATATTTCTTAATAAATTAAAAATAATCCTTCATGGTAGCTCATACCTATAATCCCAACCTTTGAGAGACTGCAGCGGCAGGATTCTCATGAGTTTGAGGCTAGCCTGTGCTATGTGTGTGTGTGTGTGTGTATGTATGCATGTGTGTGTGTGTATATATATATATATATATATATATATATATATATATACACAGAAATTATGAGTCCAGCCAGAGCTATCCAGCAAGACCCTATTTTGAAATAAACAAGCAGTAAACAGCCTACATGGGGGACTGGATTTGGCCATTATTGGATTAGAGGGAAATAGTTAGGCATGCTGAAGCAGGTACACCAGGTTGCAATGCTGACCGCCCTTGGGTTTCTTTTTACCTTGCAGGACTTGTTTGGACACAAACAGTTTTTTCCTGAGAGTGCGGTGCTGAAGTGGCTGAGCACTCACGTTTGCACCCACGTCATCATGAAGGAGCTTTGCACGAATATCTTCTTTCTTATATGTGGCTTCAACGAGAAGAATTTAAATGTGGTATGCTCATTGGCGCGGAGGCTTGGTCTCAGCTGTCAGTCATTATCTACATTAGAGTCTTCCATTTAAGAGCACAGCAGTCAGCTTTAGCAAGTGGTACCATCTGCTGCTGCCTTCGGGCTCACTCTGTCATCCGTCTGCATAGAACCCATATAGAAACAAATAATGTGTGGATCAGTAATAGTCATAATATTTGTATAACACTTATTCTAGTAGTGTGTTCTATAAAAAAAAGCTATGTGTGTTTAAACCTGGAATATCATATACATATATACACAGATATATATTATTATACTCATTAGCATATACTTGTCTATACATATGTATTCATGTTTGTTCTGAAGTGTAAATCTCTGGCTTACAATATGCTTGTGCTTCTAAATGCATTTGTGCTTTGGAATGTTGAATTCTGAAAACAGGCTTTAAAATTCTGGAGTAAAGGCAGGTGTGGTTGCCTTTACTGTGACCCCATTCCTGCATTCCTGTAACCCCAGCCCTTGGGGGCTGAGGCAGGAGGATCTTGAGTTCAAGTTGAGCTGTCTAGTCAGATCCTGCCCCACACAGAATATTCTGTAATGAAGGTGGTAGAGACTTTGAAAAAGTGATAACTTCATTTTTTCCTAATGATTAAAGGAAGACTTTAAGTTTCTGAAGTTTGGAAGTTCAGGAAAGCCTGCAGAAGACAGACATGAGCTGTGGCCACAGCCTGTGCCCCTAGCATCAACCTCGCTGCTGCTTTTCCGTGCTCTGTAGGTGCGGGCATTTTTATTGGATGTGCTTGTAGTCAGATATATTCTGACCACTGAGAGATTAATATTCTGAAAAACTATGTACAGATTTGTATATTTTATCCTTTGAAGAGCAAAACTGTGTTAATGACTATCACCTTATCACTATTTTCATTTTCTTACTCATCATATTCATCTTTCAGTCTAGAGTGGATGTGTATACAACACACAGTCCTGCGGGAACTTCTGTGCAAAACTTAATACACTGGGGTCAGGTAAGCACGCCAGGGGTATAGCTGGGCATATTGAGTAAAGTTGGTACTGGCCAAGCCATGGGTTCCCAGAGCAGTCCTTTGCTTGCCTCTCCCAAACAAAAACAACAGATGGACTCTGGTTCTTCCTACAGTTCTGGGTGCTTGCAACTGAGTTGGGGCACTTTAGTTACCATCCATGATATACACTGTGTTGGGCATGGGCTCATGCAGTAGTGATCTGGGCTGAGGTTTGCTCTCTCTCCCCCCCACATCGTTCTCCTTTATTTCCACTTCAGATTTATATATCTCTTTCCTGTGCCCTCTTTCCTTTTTCCTTCCTATTTTTTTTATAGTGTACCAGATTTACTTTATTTCATGTTTGGCAAACTATGATTTTCCAGGGGTAGAAGCTGTCATTTCAACACTAGCACACAGACACAACGTGCCTGGAACATCAGTGGATAAACCAGAGCTAAAGCAATGATGTATGATAATGGGATTACTAAGTTTAAAATAGAATTTTGATCATTTTATCACATAAGCATTCATGCCAGTTCTAGAGCACTTAGAGTTCACATATAGATCAAAAAATGGTATCTTAAAATGAAAATAAAATTATTTTAATAATCCCACACAGATAATAAGTACATATTTGAGGTAGAAAATGTCTCTGCATTTGCTTGGTATCTTTTGTTTAATCATTTCAAAAAGAAGCAGTTATAGGTAGAATATTTGATGTAGAAGAAGATTTTTTTTCCCTGATAATGACTTTACAACTTGCTTCCCTTTCCAACCTGACAGTAAGGGAGGACTTACTTCTGCCTTAGAGAAGTTTTGAGAATGGTCTTTTCCAGCTAACCTTGTCTCAAACATGAAACACTTGGCTGTTTACGCTTCAAACCAAGATGCTCTAAAGGTGTATTAGACAGCAGCTTCTGAGTACCGCACAGACACAATTGCATCAGAAACACTGCGCTCCTTAAGCATTACACCTTTCAAATAAAAATAAGATCTGAGCTTGCACACTGATTTTTAATAATGAAGAGTATGGGGCTAGGCAATGGCTCAGTGGATAAAGGCACTTGCTGCCAGGCCTGATAACCTGAGTTTGATTCCTAGGACCTACAAGGTCAAAGAACACACACACGCACACACACTCGATACATACATAAACTAAAATAAGTAAGATATTTAAAATGATAAAATAAAACCTATGGATCAGCAAGATGGCTCAGCTAAAGTACTTGCTGTGGAAGCCATGCAACATGTACTCAATTTCAGAACGCATAAAGGTAGAAGGAGAGAACCAACTTCACAAAACATTGTCCTCTGCTCTTCACAAGTGCGCATACAGCCTCCATGTGCACACAAGAATAACAAACAAAAGCTTACAAACAAATAAACCAAACAAATAAACTCTCTTGTGTCCACAGAGAGTCTACTTCATTTTCAATGGAGAATCTGTACTTTGAGTTTTTGTTTTTATTGAGATATAAGCGACATAGTGCAATTTACATTATGCAACTTGATACATTTCGTCATAACCATAATGTCATTGCCTAAAGTATGACAGGAAACACAACTGCCACCTCCAAAAGGCCCCTCATATTCCCGGATAAGTCCTTCCCCCACAACAACTGATTTGCTTTCTGTCACTGTGTTTTCTTTTGCCTTTCCTAGAGTTCATATGAATAGAGAGGCATAGAATATAATGTTTTTGTTTGCGTTGGTCTGACTGTTTTTCTCAACATAATTATTTCGAGATTATCCCTGTTGTATTTATCAGTAGTTCAGTCCTTTTTATTCATAAAGATATGTAGTTTTAGAAAATTTGTCCACCAGTTTCCTCCTCTAGCCCAGTGTGCAAGTCCTGGGGATGCCCAGAAAGCACCTCCCTTGCCTCAGAGCCCTGACTGAAGAAGTGTGTTCGGAGACACTGGCTAACAAGAGCTCCCCTCTCACAGGATTCTCCTTAAGGAGCCTCCTCTTAGGTTATTGTTGTGTCAGGAAAGCTAAATGTCAGGTGACAGTGTTTGCTGGGGCTTAGAAGAGGGGTCCCCAGAATGCAAGCTGTCCATGCCACGATTGCAGCACACACTTACCACTTGACCGGTGCTTTAGGCCTCGGAAAGCACTCAGATTCACAAATGCCCTTCTTTCGGTCCGTGCAACTCTCAAGTAAATTTCTGCTTATGATCTTCTGTTTTCTTCATATGTTCTTGTACTAACCCCTTCCCCCGACACGTGTGAACATTTTACCTCTCTCTTTGGACATGTCTGCCAGCTGGTTAAGGCATGTTGAAGACAGATAGTGAACTACTTGTCAGCTTAGTGGCCACCAGCAGCCCATGTGTGTATGCCATATGCTTCAGCAAATCACAAGTAACCATTTGTTCTAGTTTTGCAGGGGCTCTTGGCCATGTTGAAACTGTGGCTGCCCTGAGACCATGCTATGTCACCATCACAATAGGTACTTCCTTCGTCCTCAGTGTCCTAGGCCCCCACTGGGCCCTGGGTTTGGGGAAGAGCAGCTGGATTGACTGTAACCTTGGCATCTGCTCTGATTCCAGCCCCGTTCATCTGCCTCTTTAAGCGGCTGACCAGGGTCAAAGACTGCAGACTGAGCGCCACAGCATTGCTCTCTGGTCAAGCTGACCTTGTGATTTCAGCCTTTTCCAAATCCATGACTCAGTGGAGAGAGCACTGTGCCCTTTGCCCTTCTGCTCACTGTGATGTCCTTCTGTCCACTGTGATTTACTTTGCCCAGCCATTTCCTAGTGTTTTCTTGCTACGGCTTTCCTGCTGAGCACTTGAGATGGCTTTGGTACTTGTGGTCAGATGGCCTCGGGAAATGATGCTGGTTCTCAGCTCATTTTTCTCCCTTTCTTCTTGTTATTTAGTCCAGGACCCCAGGCCATGGGATGCCACCCTTGTAGGGTAGATCGCCCATCCTCAAATAAGCCTGCCTGGAGACATCTTCATAGACGTAGACATGCCTACAGGTTAATTCCGATTTAGTCAAATTGACAATCAGGGTAAACCGCAGCAGCCTCCAGGTTGAATCTGACAAGCTGATAACCAGGTCCCACTAACCAAACCCATGCTTGTCTCTCCCCTTCCTACCACTGCCCAGATCTTGGGGGACTTAATCCTTTTGGAAGAAGCCTGACCTCACCCAACTTTACAGTGTTAGCCACACTACTCTGAGGATACTGATGAGATAGATTTCTGGGCCTATCCCACATCCATCCAGGATCTGAATTCTGAATGTGTCATTGGATCTGCATCTTAATAACTGCCTTAGGTCATTCTGATGTCATCCACTGTTTGAAACTTGCTGCTTTTTGTTGAAAACAAAATGTACATTTGATTAACTTTTTAAAAACAGTGCTGGTAGCTTGAAGTCCCGAGCGACTCTGAGCATACTAAACTCAGGCTGAGCTACAATCTCTTTCCCACTCACCTGGGGCCCTATCCACATGTATGACGTGCGAGAATGTGGAAAACTAAAATGTGCATTCCGTGGCAGTACAGGCTGCCATTTTCACTCTCAGTTAGAGACAGACGTGGACGCACTCACAGGCGCTGTGAGTCTGTGTTTGGCTCAGTCTGTCACAAGTATTTAATACCTGTCATCCTCAATGGCAAAAACTGGGTGCTAAACATCTCTACTGTGGCAATTCCCTCTAGAGTCTAATCTCACACTGTTTTTATCCAATCAAAAAGAAATGTGTATGTAGTTGATGAGAACTGAAAGTTCACATCTACCAAAAGCATTTCTGACAAAGAATGTCTGGTTTTGTGTGTTTTTGTTTTTTTTTTCTTAGCCAAGTCCCATCATTTGGTCAAAATGAACAATTCACAGTTCTTTTGGCTTTCCTATTTTGGGTTTAATTCATTTAAATTTGGGCAGTTAGAGGACATATGAACTTGTGTTGTTTGAAATTTTACAAATAAATGAATTTTTGTTTTTATCTTCATATTATACTCTTATCGTTTCATAATGATAGTATCACTAGTTAAAATTGTGTTGTCATACAGAAAAAAATTAGTGCTATGTACCAGGTCTGAAGAAAATGTTCAGCAATAAGTCATTAAAACATGAACAAATGGGGTTGGGAAGATGATTCAGGTAGCAAAAATGTTTGCCATACAAGCATGAGGCTCTAATGATGTCAGGATGCTTGGCGTATGCCTGTAATCCAAGTGCAAGGAATGGGGGACAGGAAAAGGCCCTGGGGCTCGCTGGCCAATCAGTGAGCTTCAGGTTCAGAGAGATCCTGTGCCAAAAAGCAAGATGGAGAGAGACTGATGACGAAGATACCCCAAATCAACTTCTGGCCTCCATACATATGCAAGTGTGTGACACACACACACACACACACACACACACACACACACACACACACACACACACACGTATACTTTCAAAAATCTGCGCAAACAATACATATAGATAAGTAGGGTAGACAGCAAACAACCATATGTTTGTACAGTAAGGCATTGCTTAAAGAGGGGTATACATTTTGGGTAATGTTTCGGTAAGAAGTTTCGTTGTTGTTTGAACATGATAGAGTATACTGAACACAAATGATGATGGTTATAATGTGATGTAGTGGTGCATCCTTACTGGACCACTGTTGTACATACAGTAGCTGATAACAGTTTGAAACATCAGTATGCATGTACATCTCCAAGTCAAATCACTACTTCCTTGAAAAAGCCGCAGAAGCAAATTTTAGTGGAAAACATCCACACAGATAAATTTCATCTTGTGGGGGTAACCCTTCTGGTCATAGCTGTTTTTGCAACCATGCAGCCAGAAATTCAGTCATGTGGTAAAGGAAACCAGAGTGCTGTTTAAATTTTATTTCAAATAATTGGAGCCAGGTGTGGTGGCACATGCCTTTAACCCCAGCACTCAGGAGGCAGAGGCAGGTGGATTTTTATGAGTTCAAGGCCAGCCTGGTCTACAAGGTGAGTCCCAGGAGGATTGTTACACAGAGAAACTCTGTCTCAATCCCCCCACTAAAATTAATTTTGTGTGTGTGTGTGTGTGTGTAATTTGGAAATGATAAATAACTTGGGTATAACTTGATTTCTGAGGACCTGATTGACTCTAGCAACCTATGATATTTTCTCAAACTTCAGTGTCTGCTAACTTTTTTTCTCCAAATTTGATCGTTTTTAGGTTGTTAAACACCGTAAATTTCAAGCTTTTGACTGGGGAAGCAGTGACAAGAATTATTTTCATTACAACCAGGTAAAACTGTTCATTAAAACGAGCTTTGAAAACTCACCAAAGAAGCCAGCTTGGGCTTCCAGAACTCGACTGGGCTCGGCTGCCGGGGGAATGTTGTCGACAGAATTGGCTAGGCAGGGTGTTTTTCCTCAGTCCACTCAGATGTCTCCAGCTCGGTCAGTGGTGCAATGGTACAGGTCTCCTGACCCCATCCTGTCCGGCTGTAGATCAGTGGCCATTGAGATTCAGTAGGATCATAAGCGTATGCTTTAGAACCAGCATGCCCTGGGCTGTTGCTGGCTTGCTGGAGGTGAGACCTCAGACATATTACATGGCTTAAACTTTTTCTTCTCTGTGTAAATAAAATTTCCATTTTTGAGCACTGAGTTCCCTGAAGTACGAAAATCTTTCTGTGTTTCTTAATTCTTGAAGTAGCCCTTGTTTGTGGCTTTAAGTTTAGACAATTGATCCATGGAGGATGTGTGTGGCTTCTCTTACATTCCTGCAGAGCTGCTCCTCTGGGTCATTGCATCTACATCTGGGGATGACCATGCCATCACTGAGGATTAAATGGTCCCTCCAGTGTGGCAGAACATCTCCACGTTTCCCGTTTTTTCCTTGTAATGACTACCTGGAAATATAAAATATTTGAGAATGAAAGTGATTCTCAACATGTGTGCGATTTTGTTTGTTTTAATTTTAGATCAGACTTGCTAGATTTGTTTTTCAGTGGAGATGGCAATGATTATAGTTTTAAAAATTGTACCAAAAACAATTACAAAGGTTTCTATGAATCTTTTTTTCTTATAGAGTTACCCTCCAGTGTATGACATGAAGGACATGGCTGTACCTACTGCTTTGTGGAGCGGGGACCAGGACTGGCTGGCAGACACCAGTGACATCAATATCTTACTGACTCAGCTCCCCAACTTGGTGTACCACAAGCACATTCCTGAGTGGGAACATCTGGATTTTATCTGGGGTTTGGATGCCCCCTGGAGGATGTATAATGAAATAGTCAGTCTATTGAGGAAATACCAGTGAAAGCCAGACTTGAGATATGTACCCTTTACTAGGGCAAGAAGATATTTGCTTAATTTCTGTAAAAATACTTGTGTTTTCCTTACCTAGCTAGATCTTTTGCTTTCTTTATATGCAAGAAGATGATGACTTTGAAGCTATCCGATGCTCTCTAGTCAGTAAGAAGCATGCTAATTGTGATTATCAAGCTGGTGTTACCACCAGTGATGCCTTCCTGAGTCTTTAAAAAGTATGGGTGTTGTGTGGAGATGTCATTGTAATCATTTTGTTACTTTTTAACAATTGTTTCTTGTGTATGTGTGCCACATACACGTGCGTATGCGTGTGCTATGCACTGGCCAGACCTGCCTTGTGTGGAGGTCAGGGCTAGTATCGGGATGCCTTCCTCAGACACTTTTCATCTTATTTTTTGAGAGGGGCTCTCTCGCTGAACCTGGAGCTTGCCATTTCAGCTAGACTGACTGGCCAAGGAGTCTCCAGGATCTGCCTGTCTACCTTCCCTCTTACCAGTGCTGGGCTTATAGGCACACGTTGCCCCACCCAGCGTTTTTACATTGGTTCTAGGGATATAAACTCAGGTTCTCGTGCTTTAGGAATGAGCACTTTACCCACTGAGCCACCGCCCCAACCCATCTATGATGTATAGGCTTCTCGATTACCTTCTTATCCCACCCAACACATGTGAGCACATACAGGAGACTTCAAGCCATTGTTTGTGAGCAAAAATAAATCTGTCTCTGATTTGAATTCAGTATGAAAGTACCTTATTCTGGGCTTGACACGGCAGCGCAAACCTGCATCTGGGAGACTGTGACAGAAAGATTGCTGTGGATTTAGGGCTTTTCTAGACAGTGAGACTTTATCTCAAAAGACTAAAGACAAATAAAACAAAGTGTTCAAGTCTCATTTTCTTGCCTTAGATGCTCCCCAGCCTAATATTCCGGTGTTAACCTGTCTAAACAACAGTTTTCATTCTTTTATGAACTATCTAGTCAAATCCAGTGTTATCCCAGCCTTTTTAGAACTAAATACTCTCTCTTCAGTTTTATCAAACCTCAATAACAAGCGTTCAGCAAATATTCAGATTTTCCAGGCTAAGCCAAGGTGTGTGTGTGTGGGGGGGAGTCAAGAGTCTTGGAAAGCAGATTGCGCTGATTAAAAGACAAATCTCTTGCAAATACCTTGAAGATTGATACACTTGGTAGATCCAGCTGTGTGAGTTCCTGTGTGGCAGGCCATCAGGTCACCTTTCTGTGAAGAAGCATCCTGTGGAGGGACAAACCATGAATTATCCAGAAGTGAGTGCATCTGCCCTGATGGTGTGAAGCCAAAGCTGGCTGCCAGTGACAAGGGTCCTGGTTCGTTTTTATGCAAATGAGTTGGGTATTTTCCAATCAACATTCAGCTCAGGAATTCTACTTTGAAAACCAGTGTTGTGTTCACTATATTGTGTGCAGGAAGCCCAGGTTTGCCTGCTTTGCTTGCATAGATGTCTCTTTTATCAGCTGATAAGTTTTGTTATTGATAAGGTTTCTGACCTAGTTACCTTAGATGCAGCAATATTACTTGATTTTGACCCATACCTGGCAGGCAGAATGATACAAGTTTGTAACATTTTAAAGGATCATATTTAAACTTTTCAATAAACCTCAGCCTCCCAGGCCTGAACAGTCGTGTGATGTTTGCTTTTTAATGTCTTAGCCTGTACTGTTTCTTTTGGTAGGACTCAGGAGTTTTTCCTCTCCTCCCATCCCCCCCGTGGAAACTTCACTCACACACTCTATGAATAATCTGGGGGAAGAGAAAGGGCTAGGGATCCTGAGCCTAGAGAGGGCTGGGACTGGATGTATAGTCCATGTCAGTGGGGCGCTGAATTCAGACCAGGCAATAACGAAGCCCTTCCCTTTGGCAGAACCTTGGGCTATCGGTCACTTCCTTCCTTGAATAAATGAGACCAATAAAGCTAACAGAGATAGTTCACACCTCAGAAAACAGATCAGAGGGCTCGATGCACGCAAGTAGAGAGTGCCTGTCACCATTCATCTTTGGATACCCAGAGTCCCATGGAATCTTCAGTAGCGTGATGATGTGGGGACTGACAAGACAGGTACATGTTTTGATTTAGATAAAATGAAGTTAGAACAAGTGACACCTAGGTCAGTCCAAAGTCTGTCACAATCTCTGTGGTTTTTCCTGGCAGCCTTAGAAAAGACTGACATAGTCAAAGCAGTAGGTGTGCCTCCTTACAGTCACCCTCTTCCCTGCCAATAGGTCCCCCAAAGAGCCCCCTTCTTTCTCCTTTGACCAAGGTGAATGGCTTTGCCAACAAAATATAAAGCTGCAAAAAGGGGGGCAGTTGCCGGGTTCTCTGGTAGAAAGAGAGAGGGGGCAGAGCCAGACCTACCCGACTCTCCCTGAGGCTGAGTGGGATGGTGAATCAGCCCTCCCCTTGGCCACCGGGGAGAAACACGCCCACTGAGTTGGGAGTCTGTCTAAGCAGGAGCTCATTTAATGGTAGCAGGCAGGAACTTATATAGCATTGTGATGGGGGTGAAGAAGCTTGGGATTGGTTGAGGCAGACTAAGGAATAAGGGCCAATAAATAATATTCTGCCATGCTAGCAATGGCTGGGCCAAGGTGGCCTAGGTTGTGTAGCCAGAGACATGTGTCCAAACTCGAGCTAGGCTCAGGAAGTTACACTAGGCCTCACCAAACTCAAGTTAGGCTTAGGAAATTACACTGGGCCTCATGAGGCCCAGCAGGCAGTGAGTTGGAATTGCTAGCTGTCATTTCCCCCAGAAGTGTGGAGAGCATTCTAGGGAGGGCCATACATGACCTGGGTTTTTCAGCGGCAGCTGCTGTTAAAGGGCCCCCCAGGGGTCCTCAAGAGTGTGTGCTAGCCCACTTCCTCCATACTGACACCAGATGGCAGGATGAACAGTGGTGCCCAGTATACCTTCTACTGGTCTAGTCTCTGTCTTCTTTTCAGACTGTGCCCTGGGAACTTTTCAAAAGAGAAGTGTGTGGGCCAGTCTAGATGTGCAGTTACTCTGCCACCCTGGTTTTCTCTGCCTGTTTGCTTCCCTTTGTGGTCTCTTGTCCTGGATGCATAGATAAGCCTCTTTTGCCACCACTCCCTGCCTCCTCCCACCCCGCACCCAGGGCTAGGGATCACCTTGTGTGCTCTGGGCAAGCATGCCACTACTGAGCTGTGCTCCCACCTCCTTTGTGGTCATACTAACTTGGTTTGTCTTGGTATCTGTGAGTTGAGACTGGTGCCACTAGAAATCCTCTGACAGGCTGGTGAGGACTCCCTGGGGTCTTTTCAACTAGCTTTACCAAGTCCTGTGTTGAGCACAATGTAAAGATCTCCACAAGCCTGCAGCCTATGGAGAGGAAAAGTTAATATTTTATCTCCTTGGGATTATTACCCTGTAGCCTTTTGGCTGAGATCAACTGTATTATCCCCTATCTATTTGTGATCCCTCTCTAAGATGTAGTCTTGTGGGGAAATAAATGAGAAATGGAGAATGAAGGGGGAGAAAAAAAAATCAGTTTTTCATCTCCACAAGAGGACACTCTTGCCTTTGCTTGTAAATCTTGCCAGTCTCCCTACTCCACACTTCCTGGTTTGGTTTTGTTTTGAGAATCTCACTATACCCAGACTGGCCTAGGACTTGCAGTCCTCCTGACTCCCCTTCTGAATGCTGGGACTAAATGCTTGCATCACCAAACCCGGCCCCTACAACAGCTTTTAATAAAGCTTTCCCTGGATGGTCCTCTTAGGAGCCTTTGGGAAACTTCTTAAGCCCGTTGGGAATTTGATAATGGGTGGGGCTGTGAATGTGGTAAGTTCTAGCCAGGATAATGATTAATTTTTGCATAACGAATAACATCTGAGAATGTTCTCCCAGAATAGCTGTTCCCCGAAATATGACTTGAAAATAAAAATTGGGCGTGGGCGTTGGCCGAATAGGTAGTAGAAGAAGCTTTAACTGAGTCTCACACTAATAAGTACCAACATTTGTTGATTTCGTTGTCAGACAATGAAGATTATTTTGTGTTTGTGACCAATAATGATGTTGAGGTGATAAATGAAGACATTTAAAATAGACAGTAATTGGATGTTTTGTCATTTAAAAGATAAAAAATTTGATTTTATTTTGTGTCTTGAGTATTCTGCATGCATGTAAGTGCCTCACAGATAGTGCCCAGGAGGCCAGAAGAGGGCACCAGATACCCTGAAACCCAGAGTTGCAGGCAGTTGTCAGTGGTCATGTGAGTACAGCCTTCTGAACCCAGTCTGAACAGGAATCCGCTTCAAGCCCTAAAATGCTGAGCCATCCCTCCAGCCCCTCTCATTTATTCTTTAATATATTTTCTACAATATATAACTAATAGATTTTTAAGGATAGAAGCCACTCTGATTTCCTGGGATGCATGAAAGGCAGCGTCAGGGAGTAATTATTCTGATGAAAAATTTTCAGTCATCCTTCAGCAGAATTTGTTGTATCATGTTAGGTTCAGATTTCAAGTCTAATTCCAAGCTAGTCAAATGAAACCTTTTGTATCAATTACACTTTCGTACCTGGAGGGGTTTAAGCTATGTGTTCTGGAGTTTTAAAGCCTTCTAAAGCTTTGACCGCTGTGGCAGCCTATTTGATGGGGGAGGCATACAGGGCTGGTGAGAGTTTTGATTAAGAACACGTGTCCATGTTTGACTGCTTCAGAGAGGCTGGCGGCAGGTGCAGCAGTATGGACAGCACTGACTTATAAACCACATGATAAACCGAAATCATATGATCAGCATCTGGGCTGGCAGGGGCATGAAGGGAACTTCGGGGGTGCAGCTAGAGATAACATCCCCCGATTCTTCATTAGCATGTCCTACTATTGTCTATTGTTTATCAAGGTTAATTAATGGTCCCTGAGCCTTTTGAAAATTACTACATGGAAGCAGTTTCAATGTTACATTTGAGAGCAACCTGGCTAAGAGATAGAGGTGGACTCTATCTCTTGATTTAGCTATAATTTATTGTTTAGACCTAGATATTCTTGACATATTGAGATTGAATCTTTAACCCTTCATCTTTAAAATGTGAAGTCATATTTTGATCTTTGAGGTCATTTAAACCTCTTTGGGTCTTGCTGCTACTCTTTTATATCCAAGGAGATACACTGTTTCATTCAGATATCTGTATAAATTTTCCTACTTGGGAAGCTAATCTTTTATATCCAAGGAGAACTGTTTCATTCAGATAGCTGTATAAGTTTTCCTACTTGGGAATGAAAAGAAACCACCAAACTCATTTTTAAAAAGAAGATATTGTTAGCATCAGACTTTGCTATGTGCTTTTTTGGCAGGACTACCTGAAGACTTTTGGTGAGTTGGTACCAAAAAATAGTTGAGACTGTGTTAACTATGTTCAGACTCTGAGAATAACTGGAGGAGAAAGGATTCTTGTCCTTGAAGGCTGTCAGAGGGCTCCAGCCAGGGTGAAAATGATAAAGAGGAAGTCTAAATCAAATGGAAAAGTACAAGACATAGTGTGGCCAAAGTCCTGATAACATGTGCAATCACAAAGCACCCGCTTGTGTGGACACATGTCCTTGGATGTCAGACCCATACTGCATCTCCTAGTGCTCCACAATCAACACATAGACATTGCTGAATATGGAAATGTAGAAACCTCTTATCATCTGTCTTCTAAAATGAATACGGAGCATCCTTTGAACATTCTTTACATCCAGGATAAAGCTCAGGACAGGCTGGAGTTAGAGGTAAGCGACAAAGCAAGTGCTAAGTGTGCACTGGGCTCCAGGTTTCTCTCTAGTTCACATGGAGATAATGGGAGGGGGCAGAAAAAGAGCAAGAGAGCAAGCCAGCAAGAGTGAGTGCGGGGGGGGGGTTCTTGGCTTTGAGTGAATAACTCCTAGGATCCTTACTCTAAAAGGATCTACTCACTTAGAAAAGGTTACATTTTTTAGTCTGCAGAAAATACACCTGGTATATGCTTGGTATATATTTGCTAATGCCATACATAGCTCAATTTTGTTCTGGTTCCTTAAGTTCTGATTAGTCATCTGTTATATTATGCCCGCTTCTTTGGCAACAGGTTGTGAAGACTTTAACCAAGAGACTCCTTGAGGTGGTTGCATCTCTGCATTGGACACAAATATCTGTCCTGTGAGCCTCAGGTGCAGGGACTGCAGGAGGAGAGCTGTTCTTCAACGTGCCTTGAGGTGCAGGGACATGGGGACAGGACATTCTGAAGGCCTGGCTCCCAGGTTTGCTTCAGGGGGTTTGACGCCGTAAGCATATGGAGACCAATAATGACGGATGACAGAACCACTGAAATAGGATGAAGAGGGTTGGTTTTGTGTTGGAAGCGCAAAGGCTTGAGAGCACAGATCATAGTTAAATGCAAACGAAGCGATACTGCCCACCTTTTTATAGCGTGCAAGCAGACCCAGCACACCCAAACATGAAAGTGAGAGCAGAAAAACAATGTGTGCCTGAGGGAACGCGGGGGAAGTCTGCCGAGCATCACACGTGTGCCTGCTGAGATGATGTGCTCTAATGGTCCCTTTGGGACCCTGAATGGCCAAAAGTGAAGGAGAAGTTTTTAACTGTTTTTCTTCCCCACAACAAATCTCAAATCTTCCTCTCTTCCCAGAGATGTGCATCAAGAGAAGGGCTGTATTTATCAGGGATAGGAAAGAAGAGCTTTCCTAAGTTGCCCTAAAAGTGAAGAAGGAAACAGCATGGATGTGTGAGAGGAATTAAGGAGTCGATTACTGTCTAACTGGAGGAAACCCACCAATAGGGAGGCTAGAGCCCTGCATCCCTCTGCTCCCTCCTTCTGCTACTGCTTCCCATTGGGAAG
>PVIU01003511.1:56220-144007 GCA_004026605.1 Ondatra zibethicus
TCTTTCTTTCTTTCTTTCTTTCTTTCTTTCTTTCTTTCTTTCTTTCTTTCTTTCTTTCTTTCTTTCTGGTTGTCTGTCTTTCCTTTTTCCTTTTCCCTTTCTTCTTTTCTTCCTTTCTTATTTTCGAGAACTTTAGCGAGTTTATATTTTTTCTTTAAAACATTAGCATACAAGACATTAGCTATCATTGCAGTGTTTTCTAACAAAGTGTATTTTAGTAAATTCCTTCCCATTGCCCCCATTTCTTTACCTCCCCTGAATCTCCCTTTTAACCTCCCCGGCCTTTTTTTTTAATATCACATATATTCTTTTGCCCTCCACACCCTCCTGGGCACCTCTTTTACCCTCTCTTTATATCCTTCCTAGGTTTTTAGAATTTACCTTCATTTATCCCCATGTATATACATACACATATACATTACAATAAATATATCACAATATATATTACACACACACATATCTATGAGGGGAAATGTGTAGTTGCTGCCTTCTGAGTTTGTGTCACCTTCTTTAATATTATGTTTTTTTTAGGTCCATCCAAACTTCTGCAAGTTCCAAAATTTAATTTTTCTTTACAGCTGAATCAAATTCCAGTGTGTATGTGTCACACTTTCATCATTCACTCACCTGTTGATAGATATCCAGACTGGCTCCAGGTCTTTCCTACTTAAATTGGGCAGCCATGAACATGGATGGATGGGTATCTCTGTGGTAGTGTTAGGGAAATAACATGCCTTCCTAGTGAGGAATCACTCAGTATACTCAGAAATGAAGGAAGATCCAGCCTCCAACAGAAGGTTTTGTTAACTTGTATACATGTAGGCACATGCAATTTTACATACACTGGCATCTTTAAATCTCTGTCAGGTCTGGCTCCAGCTGAACAACTTAAACAGAGACAGGAGTTGACAAGTCCTGCTGCTTAGGCAGATAGGTGGTTTACACAGTAAAGATACTACATATTGTCAGAATTATTTTAAGTACGGCAACATTGTTATTTTTCATATAGTTGTTACCAAAGATCATCTTGCCCACCCAACAGAATTATGTTTTACCTGATGAAAGAGCACAGGGAACTTAATGGCAGACCAGGACTTACCGGTGGTGTGACCTTATACTACCCACTGTGTGCTGTCCTTTAGAAGTATGTCTTTGGTATGGCAATCGGGCTTAATGACTGGTCATAAGTCAGCCAGCTGTCTTCTTTGTCATGGGAACCAGAGCCTAATGACTGGCCAATATCTGGCTAGAATATACACATTTATATTCTAGCATCTAGCATCTTAAGTTTCCCTTATGTCTTGCAGGTCTGGTTAGCAGGCTACTTATCTTTGGGGTATTTTGAAGAAAGCCCTCCTTTAAGTAAGTTCTACTTGTGTGACTAAATGTTTTCTAAGATTACTAAGTCCTTTATAGTACCAACTTTATCACTCTGCGTCTCCTTTACATCAATAGGGTATGGATGGTATATGGCCAGGAGTGTATAGTTGGGTTATATGGTAGTTTTGTTTTGAGACATCTCCACACTTGATTTCCATAATGGTTATAATAGGTTTTATAAAATTGTTTTTACATTTTTTTCTGAGGCTTCTATAAGGACAAAAGCTGCAGTTTAGGGGCACCGAAGAATGAATGAAGAATGTACATATTTCTCCATCAATGATAACTCTGGGACACAGAGCAAATGGGAAGTCTGAATTATGAACTTACCTATTGTGTGTAATATATATATATATATATATATCCTGTTTATAATAACACACACATTTCCTGGGTTTATGTTAGGCCCATTTATTGTTTTGTGTTTTTACAGTATGTGTTCCTTTCTTATAATATATCCTTTTATCTTTTCTTCTTGTAAGAAATCTTACTTGATTTTAATTTCAAATATCCTGGTTGTTACCTGTGAAGTACATAGTTAAAATGAGGTGCGTCTGTTTTCCTCTTGTTGTGTGTGTTAAGCCCTTAGGTCGAGGGCTGTGAAGGCACAGTAATGGGAACACTGCCTCCTTGCTAATAGAGGTCGCAATTAACCCTCTTAGCTGGTGCCTGGCAGGGAGTAGGCAGAGGCTGCAGCCCACTTGTCCTTCAGGGCTTACAGCAGGCTCCTAAGGCTTCTATGGCTGTTTTTCCTTTGGAAAATAACACGGGAAAATGCAAGCTTGCATAAGACTATGTCAGCTGCCAGCAGAGAAGGGCTGTCTTAAGGACACAAACACAAGAAGGAAAAACTGGAGGAACGGCCCCTGGCTTTCCACTGGGGTCTCTTGTACCAAGTGTTAGCCGCCTAGAGGAAATGCAGAGAAGTGTTTCTGTGCTGGACTCCCCAGGGGCTCTCCCAGGACACAGTACTGAGCTCCAGTGTTCAGTTTCTGGTCCCACAGCCCCAGCATTTGAGAGGGTGTTGAGGGATTGAGAAACAGAAAAAACGAGGGTTGGGGGAAAGTCGGAGCCTAAAGAACCTCCAAAGAAATGGCAGGGGAGATGGGGCATCTCCTGCACTTATCAGGCCTCCTGGGAGGCTGCAGGATTGCGTAGATCTTTCCCTCCCCCGGCTATGAGGTGCATTGGTCCAAATGAGGGCCCCTCGGTGGGTGTTAGGGCCAGTACCCTCCATTCTCCATTCCAGAGCGAAGACTGACAGTGACTGCCTTGCAGGATCTGGTCCCTGTTCAGGGCACCCAGTCTTCAAGGGGAGGGGAGGATCATTCTCCCTAATTGGAACCTGGCCGCTCCTTTTGGGAGCTTTTGTGTAGGACGTCAGGTTCCCTTTGTAAAGGAGTCTGTAGTTGGTAGCAGCGCATCCATTAAGAGCGCATTGGAGTGAGATGCGTATATCCAAAGGTCTCCAAGATGTAGATATAAGCCTTGACCCCGTCAAAACACACATTTTAAAACTCAGAATTCTGCGTTGGTTGCGAAACAGCACTTTCTGGTGGTGATGAACACACTACTTTGTAGCGGCGATGGCGGGTGAACTATCTATCCTACGCCAGAATTGCTCACTCCTGCATCAATAGTGCGTCCCGGAAAAGTGAGCGAAACAATGCTGTATGCCTGGGGACGGCTTTAAGTGCCGCTGCATGCATGTATGTGGAAGAAATGATTCTACGCAGCTGTGAAACAGGACAGAAACATCAACCTAATGCACAACTTTGGGTTATTTAAGCAGGATTCTGAAGCAGGGAAGGGGGGGGGAAGGACAGCTGACATCACTGGGGGCGGGGCCGCAGTCCTAAGAAAAGTCAGCGGGACTGGGGAGACTGCAGCTGTGGGGCACAGTCTCAGCATGGGCTACCACAACCGCTCGGAGCTCCAAGACCTGGGTTGCTCCAGTCAGCTGTTCCTACAGCCCCTCTGGGACACCATGAGGACCAGGGAGGCGTTCGCGCGCTCACCCTTTTTCCCGGTCATCTTTTCCATCATCACTTACGTGGGCTTCTGCCTGCCATTCGTGGTGCTGGACGTTCTGTGTCCCTGGGTGCCCTTGCTACGACGCTACAAGATCCACCCCGACTTCTCGCCGTCCGCGAGGCAGCTGCTGCCCTGCCTGGGGCAGACGCTCTACCAGCACCTGGTGTTCGTGTTCCCGGTGACGCTACTACACTGGGCGCGCAGCCCTGCACTCCTGCCGCAGGAGGCCCCAGAGCTTTTGCAGCTCCTGAGCCACGTCCTGATCTGCCTGCTGCTCTTCGACACCGAGATCTTCGCGTGGCACCTGCTGCACCATAAGGTGCCCTGGCTGTACCGAGCCTTCCACAAGGTGCATCACCAGAACGCGTCCTCCTTTGCGCTGGCCACGCAATACATGAGCATCTGGGAGCTGTTTTCTCTGACCTTCTTCGATGTGCTGAACGTCGCGATACTGCAATGTCATCCACTCACCATCCTTACCTTTCACGTGGTTAACATCTGGCTGTCAGTGGAGGACCACTCAGGCTACGACTTCCCGTGGTCCACTCACAGACTTGTACCTTTTGGCTGGTACGGGGGCGTGACTCACCACGACCTGCATCACTCTCAGTTTAACTGCAACTTTGCTCCGTACTTCACACACTGGGACAAAATGCTGGGCACCCTGCGTTCCGCGGACTCCAGAGAGCTGTGCGCTTCACACTTGAACCAGGGAAAGAAACAGACTTGAGCTATTTTTTTTTTTTATTTTCAGAAGCAAGTAAATTATTAGCAGATGAACTCTGTGAAATTTGATGTTTCTGCAATCCGAAAAAGTAATTTATATACTGTTTGTACATCAGTTTAATTGTAGTCTTGGTGTCAAATTTCAACTCACTCCAATGTCATTGACTTCGGGACACATCTATTTTAATCGTTATGATCTCTAGAATGACTTGTTTGTAGAAACAAAAATCACACTGGAACTGGGCTAAACACACATGTTGGTGCGTGCAAGACCTGATTTCTGACTCTTTAAGTATCAAACTTGTTCCTGCTGGGCAGTGACCAAGGTTATGGCATTTTTTCTATTTTTGAGTGAAATAATATATTTAGATTGAAAGAATTTTATTTGTATTTTAAAAATAAAAAGAACATAAACTAAATAGTCACTGGCTTCTGCTGAACCTGATGCATGACAGCTAAAAAGGACGGGGGGTCTGGGCTGCTCAGTGTTCTTTGAGGCATTTGTCTACCCTGGCATGGGAAATCTGGTGTTGGGTGTTTGGGGGAGGGAAAGAGTTTAGGGAAGAAGCAGGGTGGTAGGAATAGGGGTTGGGGTTGGGTGATGGTGGGTGGGTCTGCCTGCTTTGATTCAGAATGCTTTTGGGCTGTTTTTTTGTTTTTCCTTAAGAAGTACATGATAGGCTTATTTTGCAGATTATTTTCACAGGAGATTCACATCAGGCATTGTATTGAAGGTACATGGGGGCCAATTTAGAGCCAGAGCATCAAAGTAATTGATGCCTTGGTGTCTGCAAACCTGATAGGTCAAGTTTGTGCATTAGAGAAACTGATCAATTAAGCTCCATTTTTTGGCAGTGTTCATTCTTAGCTGGTACAACTGACCCTTAGAACGCTGTCCCCTGGAGTTTTTGTATTTTCTTAATGAAGACACATGTGCAATGTATACAACCCTCCCCCCTTTTTTTAACAAAGAGTAAGAGTAAAATTTGATCTTAGACCCCCTGTTTCTTCACCTGTAAAAGGAGATGGGACACAGATTGCATGTGAAAATCAGTCCTCTGTTACTGGTCATCCGGATGGCACCATCAGCCATCCCACCTACCTGCCTCTTAGTTACTTTAATATTAAATTGAGGGTATAGTTTACATAGGTTAAAGTTGTAATGGGAGATGTCAGAAGTCTATAACTTTGCAAGTAACTGTGGGCTCATCATATATGAACCTAAATGTTTTAATTTAAGGGTTTAAAAAATCATCTGCCAAAGGACAATCCTGGGAAACATCTTCAAGTCTTTCCAGTGATTGGCAGTATGCAGCTGCGAGGTACCTGGCCTCTGCTGATTTTCTCATGTTCGCTCAGATGTGTTTTCCTGGCTTCTGATTTCAAGTTACTGCCTCCTTTATCTGTAACCACACCTGGCTGGGACATAAAGATATCACTTATTTATAAAAATTGAACTTCTCAGAAAGAAGAAGAGAGATGCCGGGGAGGGGGCTGCAACAGACATACCTCCTCACCTCTGCCACGTGCACAGTGAGTGGGGAAAGAAGATGATAATGAGGTAGATGTGGAATACTGAGCACAGCCGTTAGTTACTGTGAGGGCTCTAGGCACCCCAACACCACCCTTGTGGCATAGTAACAATCTGTCTCGGGTCACTGTCGGGTCACTGTCAGAGTCTGTAACAATGTGTCATGTCATCTTGCCCTGTAAGGGAAGTGAGATGAGGCAACTGTACACATGGTGAGTGCTGGGATTAGGAATACTTTCTCCAAATCCTGTTCAGCAGCTAAGGCCTTGTGGAGGAAGATGAGGGGTTTTCAGTTAGGTGAAAGGCCCCAAGACAAAGACAAACAGGTCACATTTGTATGTTTTATTCACTCTTTATTTTCCTTGCGCTTTGAAGCACCTCCCTAAGCAAGTAGGGTAGGTTCTCTTCACCAGCAGCTCACTTTGTAGATGGAGAAGAGATCCCACACAGGTAAAGTATCTTTTTCCAAGTAGGAGTGAACTAGGCATTGGAATATTCTTAATTAGGACATCCAATGAGATGGTTTTTCTATCTCCTTAGTTAGCTTCTATTTATTGTGGTGTGTGTTGTGTGTGTGTTTTCTTAACCTTCGCCCTAGAATGTGATTCTTGCTTGTCATCAGTGAGGTTTCTTTAAAGCATTTGCTGCCTAATTTTCTGGCTGTTTCCTTTTAGTGGATCCTCTTCAACCACAGCAAGAAAGGAAGCCACAGGCACATTTTTTTAAAGTCTATATTGTGTGCAACAAGTGTCCTTCCTCCCACCTCCTAATGACCTCAAAAATTTTGTATTAATTACATTACTACCTATATGTGTATATATACAATATATATAGTACTGTATATCACTATGCATACATGTACTCAAATTATATAGATGCCTACATATGATTGCTTATATAAATGCAGGCATTTGTATACTATGTATCTATGTATGTATGTTCTATAAATGAACACATTGTGTATATTATAAATCTATTATATGTTATATGAGCATATATATGCATGCGTGTATAAGTCATGCTATATATAGATGCTATATATGTATGTATACTATATGTATGCACAAACCATATTTAAACACACATATGCTCTACCTACATACTCTGCTCTTTCTTCCCTTTCTCTTTTCTCCCTCTCTTTTATACACATACAAAACCATTTCTGTTATGCTCACTCATTGTATCCTCTCCCAGAATGATACTGTTTTTTGATATATATTGGCTCAACATGACATGGATTCTGAAAGCATAGGAAATGCACCTTAGCTATTAGTCAGGTCTTTCTTCTGCTGTTGCTTCTTGTTCTCCATCCTCCATCACCAGAAAAACTCAGATTTTTACTCAGCCCATGCTCTCTCTGCACAGTCCTGTTCTAGAGAAGACAACAGGTTTCTGGAAAAGTGTCAGATAAGCACATTCCACTCATTTAAGGTGGTAAGCAGTGTCAGGAAGATAGTAACAGGCTGCTGAGGGATCCCAAAGAGAGGGAGGCATCGGATCCAAATTGTGAAGACTTTTATGAATTCAAAAGCAGGAATGCAGGCACAACTGATACCTAGTGGGAGACAGACAGTTGCAAAATCAGAGAGATGAGGAAACTCGACATACTGAAAATGTAGCAGGAAACTCAAGGCCCAAAATGAGTCATATAGGAACTTGAAGGCATATTTGTCTCAAGGCATCCAGGGACTGGGGTTGGGACGCAGCAGGCAGTGTTTGTCTTACCTCTTCCCAAGCCATCGCACTGCTCAGTGCTGTGCCCACTTGCTCATGTCACAGGGATTGTGAGAGATCACCTGTAAAACAGATCAGAAACAAATGTTAGGGCTTGCTAGGCATGGTGGCACATTTTAAGCAAAGGAAAAAAGTGTTTTTGCATATGTAAGATGATAACTGGTACTTATTTCAATTAGGAGGCAGGCCCAGGCATTTGTCTTCATTCTGGCTCCACTGCATATTCACTGTGTGATCAATGCGGACTCAATGTCCTCATCTGTAAAGAGATGTATCAGTTACTTCTCTGCTGCTGTGACAAAACACCATGACCCAAAGCAGCTCATGGAAGAGTTTATTTTGGCTCATGGTTCCTGAAGAGCAGGTGACAGGAGCAATAAGATGAGAGGTCACATGGGAAAGAGAACACAAACCTTAAGTGAGATGAGACTATAAACCCTAAAAGCCTGACCTCAATGACATAATAAAAAAAAAACCAAGAAGAGCTTATTTTGTTCATGTGCTCCTGGGTGGGTGGCCTTCCCTGGAGGGTGGTTTATCCACTAGGGGCTGTACCCTCAAGGAAACTGACTCTCCCTCTTCTTGCTGCTATCAACTGCCTTAGCTAGGGCTGGGACTCAGGGCCCACCTCTCCTCTCCATTCTGGAATTTTGTCTGGCCTAAACGCATGCTGGTGATCTTGGCGAGTATTGCCATGAATTCATGTGTGTAACTTCCCTGCTGTGTCCAGAAAACATTGTTTCCTTGCAGTCATCCATCTCCTATGGCTCTTTCAATCTTTCTGCCTCCTCTTCCCTAAGATTCTGGAGGTTTGGGTGGAGGTGATTGTGACATAGATAAGGTTGAACATTTGGCAGTATCTTATTCTCTACACGTAGATCAGATATGGGTCTCAGAGGTAATTACCATCTACTGCAGAAAGGTTAAGCAAGTGTTTTCTCGACTGGAGTGGAAAATCTGAGAAAGAAGGAACCATGTATTTTATCTTTTTTTCCCCCTTTGAGGGCCTTACTTTTGGAAAGTGCTCTCTAGCTGTCTCAGAGTATAGGCCACAGGCCTGGGAGCCCGAGAAGCCTGTGGTTGAGCTGCTGATTATCTGCTTTGAGTGCAGTCATTAAATCACTCGGAACATCAGTTTCTATCGCTCTGAAGTAGGTGAAAGTTAGAATAGCAAGAAGCAGTCTTCACTACTTCCTAATGCTTCTGTGAAGATGAAATGAGGCAAAGCAGTAGGGGGTTGAATGAGTGGTCGGATCCTGTTTGCAGAGATAATGATCTGAAATTCCTCTCTTTCTCTGTCTATCCCTGATGTCACAATGATCTACCTTTGCCATTCAGCAGCTGTCCCTGGAGTTCCGTTCTGGCCTCCCTTCCATGTATCCCCCATCTTCAGTCTGTGGATCTGCTTCCCTGTAGAATCGGAAGGTAGTCTGGGAGATGGAATTCATCCATGTAGCACTAGGGATGCTGATATGGGGAGATGTCCTTACCTGTGGAACTTCCTTCAAGTAATACAGAGAACGCCAGGGTTGCAGCTCCTATAAGATGTCACCCATGCTAGGTTACATGCTCTAGGTGATGCAGCTGCTTTTGAGTCATCCACATTCCTGCAAGTAACTCTTCATCTATACACAGTAAATAACTCAAATAAACTTATTGGTTCAGAAAGTTAGACATTGGTGGTGTTGCTACCTTGGTCTGATGTCAGTTCCTTGTATGGTGTGAGTAGACATTTGTTCATCTTTCTTCAAGAATAGTGTCACACAATGGGTAGGCACTACAGAGAACCAAAACTGAAAGGGGCTGGATCAGGTACTATAGCTGACACCTAGGCTGGCTAGCTGTAGTAATTTTGGAAGCAAGAGACCATCTCAGTGGCCAGAGTGAGGGTACCATATCAGGAGGAAGACCCACTCTTCCTCAAGCCAAGGGCAGCTGTGTGATAGAGAAGTGGACATTGACAACAAAGAGGATTTCAATGTAGCCTCTTAGAGTTGGACATCATATGGACAAAGCCACTCCTATTGTACAGGTCCTATGAGAAGGCTATGGGCTGGACACACTTCAGTTCTAGCATTGCTAGAGGAAGACAGCTCACGTGCTGTCCCTGGCAAGTTAGGAGAATCCACAAGTGTTAAGGCCAAGACACCCTATCCAATTTCCTCATTTTATAAATAGGGAAACTGGGGTTGCAGAGGCAGGAAGTGACTGTTTTTGGTTTGCACAGATGGTCTGGGACACAAAGACCTGTGCTCATCCTCTCTGCTGCTTCCCAACCACACTCTGGGTTTCCAAAGTCCTTGGGGGCATACTTTTGTTGACTGTCAAAAACGTGGTTATGGGACATTACATAGTCATTGTTGCAATCCACTTTGTTTGCTAAGTCTTTGCTTAAACTGCTGGGTTACATGTAGCATCTTTTTTCTTTTTTTTTAACATGTGGAATCTTAATGAAGTGCTTCTGATCTATCTTGTCACATATTTACTCAAAGAAGTTCAGTTTAAACAGCTTAAGAAAGCATCCATGAGTGGAATACCCCTCAGCAAAAATAGGAATGAAAAACTAATAATGCAATTGTAAGGATGAGTTTAAAAATGTGGAATAAAAAGTCAGCTAGAATATATATTAGATTGCTCAACATAAAATGCAAATAAATGTAGTAGGAAGGCCACTTATTTTGTTCCCGGCTGCTTAGCCCTGAATAATCACACAGAAACTGTATTAATTAAATCACTGCTTGACCCATTAGTTCTAGCTTCTTCTTGACTAACTCTTATACCTTAATTTAACCCATTTCCATTAATCTGTGTATTGCCACCTGGCAGTGGCTTACCAGGTAAACTTCCATTTGGCTCTGGCGAGGCTACATGACTTCTCTCTGACTCCGCCCTTCTTTCTCCCAGCATTCAGTTTAGTTTTTCCCCACCTAGCTAAGTTCTGCCCTGCTATAGATCCAAAGTGGTTTTTTTATTCGTTAATGGTAATCACAGCATACAGAGGGAAATCCCATATCAAATAAACCCAGGGTGACAAAATAGATAGTGGCTTGGAGACAGGGAAAGGTGCAGACATGGACTTTCAAAGATGCTGGAAAACTTTGAGGGATGATGGATGTGTGTACTTTCCCAATTGTGCCAATGGCTTCATAGGAGTATGGGTTTGTCAAGTTCTCTGTCAATAACTCATAAGAATTGTACTTTATTATATATCAATAACACTAAATAATGATGCTGTAAGTGGTAATGATAAATTAATACAAGGACCTCATGTCATAAGATTTAACTTTGAAGTAAAAAATATGGCAGAAGAGTTGGTCTCTCTCTCTCTCACACACACACCCACACACCCACACCCACCCACCCACACACACACACACACATGTCCATACACAATCCACACATACTGGTTCCTGAAGCCATGGTTGTATTAGATGAAGTTTTAATTATGGCCACTGCTTTTTAAACCTGGACTGGAAATCTAGTCTATGTGTGAAAAAATAGACCATTTTTTGGGAAATTTAGGATATGTGAGCCAGAGAATTGAAGGGATAATGTTGAGCGCATTATCCATGGCTTATCAATGATGATGCTCATCCATCCACCCAATCAAGGAGGGATGAGTGGATTTCAAGGGAGGACAAAAGAGAGACAAAATTCCCTGGAAAGAGAGTAGGACAAAGTGGTGTTCTGAGAGCATTTGGCAATTTTGAGTTTTTCAATGGAAGATTCCAGCTCTAGGCCATAATTCCTCTGTAATTCTTGGCCTAGATTTCATGATGTTCGGTGATTCCCACTTCTTGGTTGACCAGATGTCCTTCTGGTTCTTGTGTTTAAGACATCATGAAAACTCTGTGGCTTCCTTTTGTCTTTTGTTGTTTTTTTTAAAGCTTTATTTATTTATTATGTATACAACATTCTGCCTCCATGTAAGCCCGCACACCAGAGGAGGGTGCCAGATCTCCTTACAGGTGGTTGTGAGCCACCATGTGGTTACTGGGAATTGAACTCAGGACCTCTGGAAGAGCAGCCAGCACTCTTAACCACTGAGCCATCTCTCCAGTCCCCCCTTTTGTCTTTTGATTGGAGAGGAAACCCCTCTGGCATAAATGAATCTCGGAGGTTATAGGTGGTTTCCATCAATGGAGAATGAAGAATCACTTCCTGAGTGCTGGTCAGAACAGTGGTGGTCCACAGGTGAAGTAGGCCAATTGACCATGTAGTTGTTTAAGGTCAAACATGAAGAGAATGTGTTGATATTATTTCATGGCAGCAAACCCCATCTGGATCAACTGATCTCCAAGGTGGTCAAGGATAACTACTTTATAGAAACTTAAATGGATAGTACAGTCATAATTTTATGCTCAAAGTCACTTAGAGTCAGTGCCTACTTGTAAACACAAACCTCCTTCTCCCCTGAAGAACACCTCTCTATTTCCTAATATATCTTGCAGGTGGGGGGATGGAGTCTGCTGGGCATTCCTGAGTGTTTAACTGATGGTAATAGCCACTTAGCACATAGCCTGGCTTCCTCTGATGGCAAACATCTTACTCAGTACAGTTTTTCTGTACTTCAGTTGGGTTACTTCTGCTTTTATTCATTTTTGTCTTGTCTCATTCTAAAGCTACCATCAAGTACTCCCAATGCATTTAATTCTATGACTCACTTTATACCTACTAATTTATCTGATTCTTCATGAATGGCACAAAGAGGTTCAGGAACACCACCAGCTAGTAACCATCCGAGCCACACAGTCTGACAGATCTCAGAAGCCACCTTGACTCTCACCATGCTCTGCTGTCCCTCAGTAACTCATCTATTCTGCATCACATCTCCCTAAATTCATAGGGAAAATGAGCCCACAGCCTCTTAGAAGTCTGGACTCTGCCCTTTTTCTTTGGAGACTTGTTCTTTCTGTGAGACAAAGATGAGTTCCCTCACTCAAGGACCGTACATTCTTAGAAGGAAGCTAGACTGTAAATTCCCGCAAGAGTTCATTCTGACAGGCAGCTGCTGTCATATAATTCACTCCTAAGCTTTAACAGATGGATCCTCTGTGACTGAATTTCAGGGCCACCGCAGCTAATGTTCACCAATGAGAAAGGAAGAAATTGAACAAAGAAGTTGGCAAAGAAATGTGCCACATACAGTGCAGGCATGGGTTGCATTCTTCTGGCAGGATGATTTGGAAACTCCTGAAGGGTGATGAAGAGAGATTTAAAAACAGGCTGCAGGTATGAGTCACAGGGTAAGTCCCAGTAGCCAGGCAATTGTCCAGAAACTAGTGGGACTGGTGATCTACAATCAGAACTTATTGTTTGGCCCACTGGTTTGGCCTATTCTAGTGGGGCTTCTCTATGACCATGATACCTGTGCCTAGCCCAGCACAGCAGACCACCCTGGATTATTCTATGTTGCTTCCCCCATGACACCATGCACAGCTTAACACAGCAGACCACCTTAGGCTTTGCTCGTGACTACTTCTCCTCTCATCATGAGGACCCCACCTGGCATAGACTAGACCCACACCCATCTTGTGAATGATACCAAAGTCTCGGTGAGTTCATATGTGTGTTGGTCTTTCTTGCTGTATTTAGAGGGTCTTGTTTCCTTGGTGTCCTCCATCCCCTCTGGCTCTTATGCTCTTTCTACCTCCTCTTCCTCAGGGCTCCCTGAGCTCTGTGGGGGAGGGATTTGATGGAGACATCCCATTTAGAACTGAGTGTTCCAAGGTCTCTCACTCTCTACACATTGTCCAAAGCAATGACCTCGGGGAAAACATTCACTGCGCCTCACTAAGATTGGAACAATTAAAGCATGCTTCTATCCTCCCATCATCATATTGAACAACTTCTTTATACTGCACTTCTCTATGTTCGGATCAGATATTCTGTCCGTTATCTTCTCATTTTGATGATGTTGTCTTTTGGCGTGCGAAAGTTTGAAAAGTTGACGTCTAGGCATCTCCTTTTTTGTCTCTGTTGCTGATTAAGCATCATCAGCTAATTCAAGTTCTTGGTGATTTATATCTACATGTTCTTCTAAAGGTGTTCCACTTCCGCTGCCTATATTCATGGCTTTGGTTCCTTTGAGTGCCCAGTAACCTGGCACGATTCCTCAACAAGAATGTTATCCTTACTGACTGGCCTTGGAACCCTTGTCAGAAATCAATTTCATCATAGCTTCTGGAACTTATCTCCAGACTCTTCGTTCTGCTACAGTGATTTAGATGATTTAGTGAATAGATGTCTGCCATTACCCTCAAGACTGCAGTACTAAAACACCGTGTCCTTACAGCAAGTTTTCAAGTTGAGAAATATGAGTTCCTTATTTTTCTTCTTTTTCAAGATTGTTTTCCTGATTCAGTGTTCCTTGCATATTCTTAGAAATGTTACCATTGGCCTTTATATTCCTGGAAAAAAAAAAGAGAAACAAGCACTTGGCAATTTGAAAGAAATTATTGTAATCTTTAGGTTAATCTGAAGTCTAATTTTCATATTAAGGCATCAAGCCCATAGACATAGGCTGTCTTTCCATTTAGTTAGAATTACTGTGACTTCTTTTGGCAGTTTCGTGGTTCTCAGTTTTCTATTATTTTGTTTAATTTATTCCAATTTTATTTTTCTGATGGAATTATAAATTGACTTGTTTTAAATAACTCACTTTTTCTTAATCATTGCTTACATGGGGAATTCAAATAATATTTGATGCTGACTTTGCAGTTTTGTTGGACTCAGTTACTGTCTTTATATTGTTTCCCTCACAAGCTGTCTCCCAGTAACCCAAGCTGGTCTCAAATTTACAATCCTTTCACCTCGACTTCCTGACTGCTTAGAGCACAGATTGTACCGTGATTGGCTTCTTAAGTTTGTTTGAGTATGTTGTTTATTTAGGTTTTATATACACAGATGTTCATATGATCTGAACGGAAATTCTGAGAACATAATATGAGTGAATCCAAAGAGACCATGGCCTTCTCAACGTGGCAGTAATAGGAAGGCTGACATTTGACCAAGTCTTCGAATACTTACCTTTCACACATCCCTAGATGCCATAGTGGCTCTTACAAGAATCGCTGTGAGACTGTGGAAGAAATTATTTAACAGGATTTAACCAAAACATAGGCAAAAAGTTGTCTACTGTCTTTAAACTCTATTTGTAAGGGGGTATTTCTGGCATATATATGCTTAACCTATTAAAATCTGTAGAGATAGCATTCCAGCAAATAAACATTTTGGCAGTTGATTTTTCCAGAAAATGTAAATTAATATTAGCTTTGTGCCCTTGGGGGGCAAGACCTGTCTTTATATATAAGGGAAATACGACTGTAGGGATGTATTAAAGGGAAGACACAATTTTCAACTGGATGTGTATTTCTCCACTATGAGCCAGCTTCCTCAATGATAGGGTCCAAACAAGACTTTCTCCACTAGCTAATAGTTAACTAAGGTTATTGTAAAAAAAAAAAAAAAAAGGAGACAATAGAGACACTTTAAACAGGATTTAAAAGGATCTGTGGTCTGAGTTGGTCCAAGCTAATAATTTTATTTAATTATTTCATTAACAGTTACCCAAAATATTAGTATAATTCTGGATGGTTAAGATGAGAAATGTCTTCAATAGTCCTAGGCCCTTGAGTATTTGGTCCCTAGTTGGCACTGTTTGAGGAAGCTTAAGAGGTGGTCTTGATAGAGGAATTGTGTCACTGGAGGTGGGTTTTGAGAGCTTAAAGACTCATACTGTTTCCAATCCCCCCTCTCTCTGTCTCTCTCTTTCTCTTTCTATCTGTTCTCTCCCTCTTTCCCTCCACCCTGCTTTGTGCTTACAATTCAATGCGTGAGCCTCAGCTTCTTCTCCAGCTGCCATACCTGCCTGCTCCCCTGTGCCATGATTCCCCACCATCTTACCCCTCTGGAAGTATAAGAGCAAATAATCCCTCTCTTCTTTAAGTTGCCTTTGTCACGATGTTTTACCACAGCAATAGAAAAGTAACTAATGCAACTTCCCTTGTATTTACAGAGTTCTTGGAAGAATGCTTTCACAGATAGGAATGTTCAGAGGTGCTATAAACATGGGAGGTTGCATAGATAGGTCATGTTAGGCCTTGTGAATGATATATTTTTAATCAAAGCATAGTAATGTTAGACAAGATATCCACATCAGGGTTACAGAGATAGCTCGTGGCTAAGATCACTTTGCTGTTCTTCCAGAGAACTGAAATTTAGTACTTATCACCTACATCAGGTGGCTTGCAACCATTTGTAACTCTAGATACAAGCAAGGACTCTAACTCCCTCTCTTAGACTCCGGGGTCAGCCCCAACACACGTGCACACACATTTAAAAACCAATAAAATAAATCTTAAAGACCCCCAAGTTCACAAAAACAAATTTTAAAAGTCTAAATTCAGTTGGGCTTTCTAAATTTCAAGGACACCTAGAACAACTGTGTGGCCGTTTGGAGACACAAATCCTTTGCTTTCTTAGATCATAAACTTGAAAAACACTGAACGTTTCCTAAGCTGTTCTAGAGTTACTAATAAGAGTTGAGGATGACTAATCCAATAGAATAAAGCCAAGCCCGTGTAAGTGAATTTATCTTGAAACTGACCTTTCTATGATCTTTTCTCTTCATCACAGTATCAGCATAAATAGCAAGTGGCAGAACACCAGCTGCTGTTAATTAGGAGTTGCTGTAACAAGAACTTTCCTCAGCATAGGTAGATAATGCGACTCCAGTGTGGACGTGCTATCTCTATTGACTGGAGGACAAGCCTATTGATTGTCCCCCACCTGGATTATGGAACTCTATTCATGCTCAGGCACCCACACACAGCTACCTTCTTAGAGAAATATGTCCTTACACCCACACAGGGGGTATTCTCTGTGATTTCCATGCTATTATCTGTCCTTGCTGGGAGCATCAGCACTTTGTGTCTAAATTAGAACATACATGTGAATATACACGATTAACTGGTAATAATAGGGCAAGGTCTTTCTTGCTTTTTTCAATATCTAGTTTCCTGAGAACAACTGGACAAATTTGAAACAAAGGCCTCAATGTACAAAAGAAGTATTTTAGTGAATTAAAAGGCATTTTAATTCAGTAGGAATTGGGCTGATCTGTATCTCCAAGAAGACTAACACCTATATCTTAAAGGAGACTAAGCATCACAGTCGGGCCAGATAAGATTGGAACAGGTTGAAACAAGACAATGTGAGTTCAGGAAATGGGAAAATTAAGGTATGTGACTAAAGTATTCCTTCTGTGGTTTGATCATATTCCAAAACACCTTCTTCCCGGTGAGTGCTGGTGTGTTCTCTGAAAGTCAGTGATCTGCTGTGTCAAGCTCCTCACAGAACAAGCACCTTGACTGAGTTCAGGTAATCAGGAAAGAGTCTAATACCAGTAACCACCAATCTGCTGCGTTTTCTTTGATTTATAAAACTGTCGGAAGAAGGGCTGGCGAGATGGCTCAGAGGTTAAGAGCACTGACTGCTCTTCCAGAGGTCCTGAGTTCAATTCCCAGCAACCACATGGTGGCTCACAGCCATCTGTAGTGAGATCTGGTGCCCCCTTCTGGTGTGCAGGTATACATGGAAGGAATAGCGTATACATAATAAATAAATAAATCTTTAAAAAAAAAAAAAACTGTCGGAAGAAGATAAGATGGGTTCATTGTCTGGCCTGCTCAGTTTAAGCCTGAGCAAAACAATTAGGTAAATAAAGGAAGTGGGACAGGAGACCAGGAAAACTGAGCTAACAGAGGAGAAAAGAATCAGAAGTGGTTGAGATGCAATAAGGGTTTTGAAAGAAAATCTGAGTTCATAAATGTTTGAGGTTTCACCTAATTCTGGTTTCTAAATCTCTCCTATCACAATGGCTGTTATCACAAAGTAAATAAAAAACCAGAACTATGGAAAAAGACCTTATAATTTAATGGGAAGATCCATTAGTACAGCTACCACGAATAACATTAGGAAGTCTCCATAAAAGTAAAAAACGAATTCTACTTTGAAAGAAAAGCTAAACCAATAGCTTATCTTGCCTTTAAAAAGACTTGACAGATTGAAGATAAAAATTTGAAAATGTGTCTATGTTAAGTTATTGCTTTAGAAACTTTCTTATCTTAACAAAAATCCAACGTAAATATGTAACAACAACAACAAAAAAAACAGAGAAAACTGGGGTTTTTATGGCTGAGTGAGAGGGAGCTGTACCTGCCCTTTTTGCTCTGCCTCCAGCACATCCCCAGGGCAACAGCAGCACCTTCAGAACACAGCCTGGGACACTTAGGAACACAGCACTGAAATAGAAAAGGCAGTGGGCTGGGGATTGCTAGCATTTCACTGTTGATGTCAAGAATGAAGTATTTACCCTTCTGGAATTGCTAAGGGGGACGGGGACAGAGCAGTCAACTCTAGGGAAATACCCTACCTTACCTCTGTGTTGTGCTGACAAGAGTAGGACTTGACTCATAGCAAGGACTAGTTAGTATTTGTTGAATAAATAAGTATATCTTTCACAATTGACACCGAAGTTACAGAGATGGTGTAGAGCCAAACTCACAAGAATGTTAAAGACAAGGGCTATGGGTCTATGTTCACCTCATGTCCCCGCATTTGCCTCTCTGGAGAACCTCTCTCCATGTTTGTTATTGATGGGGAATGGAAGCCAGCATCGGTGACTATTTAGTCTCAGTGAAGCCCTCTCTCATGTAGTAACATCAGCAGGTCTAGCTCATGCTGCCCTCTAGAAGTTGGGCTTCACAAATGTCCAACTTCTGGTCCGTCCGAGTTCACGTTAGCATGTATGAGAATTGCTGGGGGCAAGCATAAAGCATCAAACAGGATGAACTGCAGAGGTTCTCCAGTGGGTACAGTGGAGGGATAAGGATCAGAGAGTTTCAAGCACACAGTTCACAAGTCACAATTGAATAAATCCTGACTTCACAGGATGAAAGGTGCAGGCCCCTCTGTCAAAAGAAGTTCTTAAATACACTGGGAAATGGTTCAAAAATATACAGTAGACACAATCTTCTGAAGGTGGTTTTGACAGAAGTCAGCTTGAGAATGTCCTGAGCAACCGTGAGATCATTTCAGTAGGTGTAAGTTAGTTCTGTCAGGTCTCGATGAGTCAGTCTTGCCATATTTGTTTCAATAACACAGAATGACAGACCTTTCTTTTGTAGCTGCATATATTTTAGGTAAATGGTAATGGTGGAGCTGTGTATACAAAGTGGAGTGATTAAACCTAGGGAATGAGTATTTATTTCTTTCCCTTTACATATTCATTTATTTGTGTTGGGAGACTTTAAGCTCTTCTAGTTCATATTTAATTACACTCCCCCTCTGCCTCTCCCTCCCTCCCTCTTCTTTTCTTTCTATGCTCACTCATGTAATGGTAAGCCTGTGGATGGCAGAGGCAGAAGAGAACTGAGTTAATTCTCATTTCACCGTAAGGGTCCTGGGGATTGAACTCAGGCTGTCAAGCTTGGCAGCAGGAGCCACAGCCTACTGAACTGATATGCCAGTCCATATCACTTTTAGTTTTTTTATAGAATATTTAATAAAATTTTTCTATGGTGGGGTCACAATATTGTGTTATACAACCCTAAAATATATTCACCCCTTATAACTGCATTAGTGCCTGTGATTTGACCTTCTCTTTCTCCTTCCTAGTTTCTAGGACCAATGCTCATGTATGAAATGAATGAATAATTTCAGCTTTCACATGGGTAAAAATACATGTTATTCCTTTTTCTAGGCCTGGCTTATTTCATTTAACATAATATCCTCCAGTTCCATCTAGATTGAAACAAATTATGGGAACTTTATTTTTTATGGATGGATAATATTCCATTGTGTATAGAATATGCTACATTTTTTATTATTTCATCTGTCAACCAACATAGTTGATTCCACATGTTGTGAATGATGCTATAATAAACATGGGCATACAGATATCTCTGTGGTATACTGATTTCATTTCCTTTAGAAATGAAAATGGCAAGCAGTGTGGAAAACCACTGTCCTTTACAGGAAGACTTGAGGTCTACTTACTACGTACTGTTCAGAAGCCTGTCCATAATGAAAGGCTCTTGGCCATAAGAAAAGCCCCAAGGGCGTTTATTTTTGCCATTTAATTGTAGCATCTTCCAGCAATATCTCAATGGAAAATGTGTGTCTGTGTACATATTTACGTGTGTACTTGTGTGAATGTGGATACATGTGCGTTTGTGAACGTGTGCATGAGTGGGTACATGTTGTGGCAGGGATTGGATAGTTCTTGTCCTTGATACACAAGAGGCAGCAGAAAAGTCTCTTAATGATTTTGGATACTGGAATATTAAACTAAATTCATACTCAAAACCACTTGTCTTACTGGTTTTAAATAATTAATCAGGATTAAAAATATCTACAGGGAACCAGCCACCATAAAACTGTACATCAAATTTTTAAAAAATTATAATAATCCATTTATGAAATGCAACTAAAATTTAAGATGTGCAAATTGGACATGGCAAAAACAGAAAACTTATTAGGAAGAACTTCGACAATGCTATGTTTGAATCTGAAGATCTGCCTAGAACATCACATCATGTTTTGAACTCTTTGTCTCCATTTGGTGCTACTACACTGGAAAGTTCTGGAAACTTTGTGGGGACTAACTGGAGAAAGTACAAGGCGAGGTATGGTCCTTGGGGAAACGAGCAGGTCACAGGAGTATGTTATTCCTGCCCACTTCCTGTCTTCCTGTCAGCCTCCTGGATCTCTGTGATCTGAATAGCTATCACCACATATTAGCACCATGAGGTCATGGCCAGAATTGCTGATAAACATTCTGACACATGCAGTCTACCCTCAGCAAGAAACCACCCAGCCTCAAATGTCAGCAGTACTGAGGGTACTGCTTTCTAAAACATGTCAGTGCTGTGGGACTTCAGAGCTCCAGTGGAGGTATGAGTTCTGAAGACGCTTGGTCCCACCTGCTTTCTGCACTTTGTCCCCCCCGCTGGACCTGTGCACTACTGGAAATTTTTTTCTGCAGCTGTACTGTGGCCATGGAGACACAGTTTCAGTAGAGAAAGAGAATAGAGGGGAGTAGAATCTGTTCTGCCTTTGCCAAGCATATCCTCAAAAAGCCTCAACCATTTTCTACCCTGGCCTCCACCCCACCCCCTGCTTTCACAGAAGCCTTTATTTCTTGCCTTCCCTCCTTCTTCCCTTCTCAATTCTCTTCCTCCACCCCTTTATTTCTCCATTCATGCTTCTTTTTCCTTTTCCCGCCTTTTGTAAATCTTCCCTTTATATGCCTTTACTTTCTGCTTAATTCAAAGTCTACTTGTTTCTCTATAATTTTCTCAAGTTACTGAGGGAGCCAACATGCTGTGATAACTGAACATCTTTATGAGCATCCCGGCTACCTTGTTGATAGCAATAACTGGGTTGTGATGTGAGATTCCCCTCTGTATGCTATGAATATGTTTTATTACCATTGGTTAATAAAGAAGCTGCCTCACTCAATAACTTAGAAGAGCAAAGCCGATGGAAAACCTAAACAGAGATATAGAGAGAAAGTAGGTGGAGTCAAAGAGAGGCCATGCAGCTGCCGAAGGAGAAAAACGCCAGACACCAGCCAGAACCTTACTGGTAGGCCACAGTCTTGTGGTGATTCACAGATTAATAGAAATAGGTTAATTTAAGATGTAATAGTTAGCTAGAAATAGACATAAACTATTGGCCAAACAGTGTTGCAACGAATATAGTTTCTGTGTGATTATTTGCATCTGGGCAACTGGGAAATGAAGGAACAGTCTCTGCCTACAGGGTTGGGTTGGCTATTTTCCAGTATTTTCATTTTGGGTAAATATCACGCAACAGTCCCCCAAGGATCAGTGGAATTTTTAGCAGCATTTCTGCAAACAATAAAAGCAGTTGTTTCTACTCTTGGCTAACTTGGCCTGTTTCATTTTTCTTAGTGAACTGCTGTTATTTTATTGACTTTGGAACTAGCACTAAAAACCATGCAACTGTTTCACCCAATGCTTTAGTTAGGTCACGTGAAAACTTTTGGCTGCTTGGCAGATTATGGTAGTGCCATCTTGCTGTCTGGGCTATGATGTCAGTTCTTTGGTCAACCATTAGGAAGACACTGCCATGAATGCATCTTAAAGATGCAGCTATTACCATCAGCTGGCTCTGAGGAGCGATCACTGCAGTAATGAGGGCTGAGCTCAGTTGCTCAAGGCCTTTAGAACATAGGCAGGGTTGTCAGAGAAGAAAGAATTCTGCTTTTAAAAATGTAACAGAGAAATTCTGTCTCAATTTATAGCTATCTGTCTAACCTGCCTATTTAGGATTCACTGGTGTTCATAACTTATACATAAAATCTTTAGTATATAATCTCTATATCTATCTATATAGGTGTGTGTGTGAGAGAGAGAGAGAAAGAGAGAGGGGGAGCTGGTAAATAAATCATACTATGTCTTTTGCTGAACTGAGAAGGATTTAGTTAAGTTTCTTAACTATCAGTTTCCTCGGGAGGGAACTGGCTGGGAGGCAATGTTTGTTCACATGTGTCTCATTAAGAAGAAGCACAACAGAACGGTTCTATCAGAGCAGAACCACCATCAGATTTATGCAACATGAACTGGAATTCAGATGAAAAATGTCATAGTCAAATGCCTTTCCTCAGAGCTTTTTCTTTTTGCTTCTAATGCTGAACTTCTTACCGCTCCCAGCGGAGGGAGAAACCTGTGAAACCTGTGTGTGTGTCCACCCCACCTTCATGAAATACTTCTTCATAGGAAAGGGACTCCCCCTCTCTGCATTGCCTGTGCATAACGCCACACCTGGATGTGGTGAACACACAAGAACTTGTTGAATAAATGAAGGATAAATTGCCTCCTTATGTGTCAATATCATAAATAAGTAAACAAGCCAGAATATCTGAAGTTGGTTTTCACATTAGTGTTCTACAAGCCCACTCCTGGCCAGGGTCTCAGTAGTGATTTACTCTGTTTTCCTATTCTCAAGATATAGCCCCTGTGCGAAGCAGGTTTGTGTATGGCAAAGACTCTTTGACTTCACTTGGTGAGGACATGATCCCACTGTTCATTTCTGATAAGTCATGGCAGGGTAGTGCTACAGTATTGTAGTCATTGCCTCTTGATTGTCTTGCTCCTGAATCTCAGACTTTATCTTGCCTTTCCTGGCTGTTGTTCTCTCTGAAGAAATGAACAAGACTTGTCTCTCTTGCAGAACTGTTGGAAAAAGCAGGTAGTACTCTAACTTCTGACCCTGAAAAGCACTCAGGATACTCAGTCAATGCTCTTTTCCCTTTCCTTACTGTGGGACTGAGACCTGACTTGTTCTTGGTGGCTACAGTGGAGTCTGACCAAGGAAATCCAGTTTACACTTGTGGGTAAACATGTTCCCACTTGTACAAGAGAAGGTTGAAACCGGGGATTATTTTCTAAACTATATTCTGTGGAGAGGTAAATATTTATTTAGCTATCTATTTGGACACTCGCTGAGTGCAAACTTTGTAGAAGACACGTCATACACTAAGGACCTGATGGCAAACAAGGAAGAAGTTTTATTTTCCTGTAGAGCTGATTGAGACAATCGTCACTAACATGGGATAGTGTGGGAAGGTGGCTGTATTTGCTGACCAGAAATGCTGGTCTGAGAAACAGTTGTGTAGACCATGGAACTGCCAAGCAGAGGGAAGTAGTCATGTGACAGTCTGGAGGATTCAAGGTGGAGACTATGCATCTCAAAGCACCTTGCCGGTGGGGTGGGAAGATGACCAGCATGGGCAACAGCTACTGAGGGAGGGTCTTCAGGAAATGGGTGCCTTCGAGGGAGCGCTTTGGCTTGAGATGTTTTCCAAGTCTACTCAGCTTCAGACTGTCTTCCTGTGCCGTATCTCTTGGCTGATAGTATCCAAACACCATTTATTAATTCGTGTCTACTTTCAGATCTTCCTGCCATTGGCCCAGCCGCAGCTGTAGTTTTGCCCGAACATCTTTCTGGGGATGAGCCATGTGAGTCAAGCATTGGAAAGACGTTTATTCTCATTAAAGAACTGGCCTTGGTGTGTAGCTGGGAGTTCTGACAAGCTAGCTGTGGTCCAGTTGGACGACATTCGTGTTCCTTCTGCAAACCATGAAAGAATTCTCACTGCTTTCGTCACAGTGTCGGAGGCCAGCTGAAGGTTCCTTTGTAGACTGTGTACCCGGGGCCTTATTTGGACTCCTGGAAGCAGGCTAATTTGAGTCAGTAAAATGCCTTTGTCAAATTGGATAGACAATTAGGTGTCCAGGGGACAAAATTCTAAACAAAATGATTTACAGAGGTTTATTTAATCTCAGACATAAACCTGGGCTTTCAATGAGAAATTTATTTTTCTTTACAATATTGCTATGCTACTTTCTTGAACCCCAAGAATTATGGTTACCAATCAGACTCATGATCTACCCTAGTTAGCAAACCCTTTTCCTTTCAAAAAAAAAAACTCACCTCCCAGTTTAAGGATTTCCATTACAACAAAATAAAAAGCAAGACACGCATTCAGAGTGTTTCAGGAGGAGGAAGACCGTATTGTCAATCCCCCAGGAGCAGAGTTCCATGTGCCATTGCTAACGTTGGAATTGAGAGAAGTGTAGAATGCATGACTGGAATGTCTTGAAAGCTTTCTAAGACAGGAGTTCAATCTCTGGCTTTTGCGCTGTAAAATGCAATCAGATTTAACATATTTGGCGAGGCTGGGGGAATGTGTTTGGTATTGTGAACTTTTTACCATGAAGCGATTGGCTTCATGTGAAGATAGTTTTCTTAAGCATAAAATTGGATCACAAATTCCATGAGAACGGGGTCTTAATCTTGTTTCTTAATTAATGATGCTAGGTAATGGGGTTCGATATTTGTCAAATAGCAGTGAATTCCCCATCATGTAGTAACTTAAACCATAAATCCAGACTGCAAAGAATAATTGCCTTTTACTTAACAAGGAAGGACATATGCTTTCTAGTACTTCAGCACCCAGAAACTGAATTAATATCCAGGACCTTGTTATCTCATTACACTGCCTCTGATAGACCCCCTCCTACTCCACTAGACACGTCTCATCCCTCCCTTTCCAAAATGAAGTTCTCTCTATTCTTGGCCTTACCAATTGCTTATATTCTCCTTCCTTATCCTTCTAAGGATCCAGTCCCACAGAACTACTCATGTTTGTGGATTTAGAGTATTTTCTTTCTCTTTACACTAAAATTTCTTCCTTTTCCTAGTCCTTGGAGAGGAGGAATGTCTGTTCTCACATACCCCTGGATCCACACTAAAGGAACTAAGCATCTTCATTTTTGGCTTTTACCTGAGGTCTTCTCTTTACGGTTTGTGTCTTGGCATTGTGATAAATGTTATTGTTGCTTGCACACTGTTATAACGGTTCTTGGAAATTTTGTTCTCAATAATTCAACCCCACTTTCTGGGCGAGTTTCACTGGCATGTGATAGTCGTTCATAAGCAGTTAGCAGGAAAAAGGAGGCTTGTGTAGAGGGCGGGGCATTGTCTCCTTGGCCTCTAAGTCATCTCAGCTGTGTTGTGTTACAACAGGCTGGAGATGCATAGAGAAAATGAAAGTGATCCCTTCCTTCAGTCAGAAGGACTCAGACTTCATTTTCCTTTTCTAACAAACTGAAACTAAGGCTCCAGATCACATAGCTGTACTTGGCAGAAGTTTCAGGGCTGTGCAATTTAACATAAAGCATAAAATATACTTTTTTGACTTTAATCAATTTAGATATGATGTCTCTTGGTATATACTTGACTGTAGGGCTCAGTTGAGGGAGCTCACATCCTCTCTCATTGTATTCATCGGTATTTGATCCTTTTCTCCAACTTGCAAGATTCTTTTTTTTTTTTACTTTTTTCTTTTATTTTTGAGATTATAATATGGTGACATCATTTCCCCTTCCTTTTCCTCCATTCAAGTTTTTTCATATACCCTTTCTTGCTCTCTTTTGAATTCATAGCCTCTTTTTTCATTAATTATTGCCATGCACACATACGTATATGCATATACATATCAGCCCTGAAAACACACATGCAAACTTTTGTTTTTAATTTGAGTGCTACTAACATTTAAAGGACTGTTCAGATTGACTCATTGGCTTAGCAGCTACCATGCTTCCAGGCCCTTGCCTTGGAATCCCAGACGTCCAAAGGGTGAAATAAGGCAGACAGGCTGGGCCTCAAAGGCAGGGAAAGAACAACTCTTTGCAAAGCGTCTGCTGTGGACCAGGAGCCCAGAGGGCTAGGAGCTCTATGTTAACTTTACATTCCTCCATTTACTCTCCATTACCACCCAAAGACAATGGTGCTACTGAGTCTACACCAGGAAAGCCAAGGTTATGAGAAATGCAGCTACTTGCAAATGACTGACAAGTGTGAGAGAGCTCGGATTCAAATCTTGGCCGTTGGAGGCTGTTCTGGCTCTCTGTATATAACCTTATAACTACTTTCATTTCCTTAAGCTCGTCTTGGCAGATGAGAACAATAAGGTGAGGTCAGGTAGCTTGAAGCATGTGATCTGTAGTTGCTACATCAAGTCTCTGACCACTTACCACCATTCTCACTGTGGGATGCTGCTAAGGGTCTAAGAGCCTTACCCTTCTGTATCCTTTTCTGTCTGCATAATGAGCCACATGTCTGTCATGATATTTCTTCTAAGGGGCAGAATTTTTCCTACTTTTCTTCATTGAGGTCCTTTCTCTTGCTCCCCTTCCTCTCTCCCTTCCCCTTCTCTTTCTTCTCTTCCTCATCCCTCCTCTTTGCTCTCATGCTTCCTTCTTTCCTATTCTTCCTCTTGAGTCTTTGGGTTTGATGCTTCTCAGCTGAAGTCACCACTTTGTACAGCATAAGGCATTTCCTTCAACCAGCCCTGTGGACATGTTGGTAACTCCCCATTATTGATCGAGCTTGGTTCCAGGGTCATGACCTGAACTGTGCCCTCATGTACTTTGCCCCCTTGTGAGGAGAGAGGCAAGTAAGGCTACCCTACACTGCAGTTGGTCTCTCCTAGGTTGTAATAGAAGATGTCACCCAGGTAAATACACAATGACTTTCCCACTTAGTCCTAGGGCTTGAGGGTGTTAGGGGAACTTTCTTAGAGATCTGATACTTAAGCTGACCTGAGAATACAGATGTATCCTCTGTGATGAACTCACACTTCCTGCTAGTTTTAGTGACAACAACAGCCTCTCACCTTTAATTCATTTAAGTCTCTGAGAATCTTGACATCTTTCATTTGCCCCAATCTAGCTACCAACCCATCATTTTCTATAGGTTACATTTTAGAACTGTGTCTCTATTCACTCTCCCTTCATGAAACCACCCACATTATTGAAGACAGAGCTTGTTCTGACTCCTCCTGCCATTCCAAATATATGTCTGTCTTCTCACTGGCCAAACTCTCACAGTTCTTCACTCGTAATTCTTCACCACTGTTCATAGGTCATTCTTGTCTCCAGTGCAGTTAGAGATCCCTCTGTTTTTGTCTGCCAAGACAATTGTTCACAATATTGAAAGTACAGGACTGGATAGACTGAGGCAGCAAGACATTGGAGTCATCTTTTTTTGTTGTCTTTTTTTTTTGTCTTTCCATCCTCTTGACAGTAGTTTTGCAAAGAATAAATTGAATTTTTTAATGGATTTTGCTTATCAGTTATTGCTTCTCTGTGATATAACTTTGGTGTTTCTGTGCCCATGGTCATCTGGATTTATCTTCCACGGTGTATTCCAAGGCTGTTGCTGCATACAGTCTGTGCTCTGTTTGGAGCTGGTTTCTGTACAGATGTGAGGGTTACACTTGTGAACACAGCATGTGGAGGTGGTGACCTGCTTGCTGAAAAGACCATCGTTCCTTCATCGTGTTGTCTTACCTCACTGTCAAAGACTAGCTGACTGCATACATGTGGATCTGTTTTCAGGACACCCTCTAAATACCCAGCTACCCTTACAGTAAGGGGTGGCTAAGGAGTTATCTAATAAAGACAATAGGTAGTGACTTGTAGGCAGAAGCACCGCTTTTTAAATTAACCAATCAGCTCTGAGACACTCCATCTCTTTCTATCTGAAATGTGGGCACGAAGGCTCTAGTTCCCACGATCATCTTATTAAACTGAGTCAAATCAAGTTGAATAGAAAAAGAAGAAAGATCTCGGGAGGCAAATGAAATTCTCAGTTATTTAAACTATTTCTAAGTTTTCAGAACATGTTTACTGGAGAACACTTTCCTAAATTGAACACACGTGTGTAATTATGTAATGAGGGCCCCTTCAATTGATCAAATATCTCACAGGCTTTCCCTGAGCTTCATTTCAGAGACCTTGAGCAGATGGCCTTCTGCCCACCTGCTCCTCTGCCAAAAATACTGATCAAATTGAGAAAGGAATACTTTCTGTGTTTCATGCTTTTGCTTTTTTTTCCTTTTAAAAACAGTAGAAATACTTTTTAAAATTACATCTTTATTGTGAATTTCCCTTAACAAAATTTACTGATAATTATGGCAGTATGCTTGTCTCTTTGTATGCAGACTTCAGATTGCTTTATCTGCATTCCCTATCATCTTCCTAAGATGATAGGCATTTCCTGAAGAAGCATGACTTCATTATTTTGGTATCATTATCTCTACCTTCCTTTATGGCCAGTCAGCAAGCACTTCTTCACTTGATCTTTTAAAAGATAACTTCTTGGGATTTCTCCACTGGAAACTTTCCATAACTGATTCAGGGTGTTCTCAACACCGCTGTCCTCATCCTACATTCCCCGCCCCCATACTAGATAGAGCACAAAGGTGCAATGGTGAGAATCCACTGCCTTTCCTTTTCCTTTGCTCTTTGTCCCTTTCCCTGAGGATGTCTCCTCTTGATTTTCCCAGCACAATCCAGGGACAGATCACCACCCTAGGCTCAGCACACTCCAGGGACAGATTGCTCTGGGCTCAGCACACTAAACCCAAAGTTCACTTCTGCTACAGTGGAGTTTGCAAAATTCCTCATCCCACTGGTTTTCCTTTCTGCTGTCCATATCTTGTTCTCTTTCCCCTCTCCATTCCGCGATGTCCTCCCACTGTGAGAGCCACTGGCAGTCACTGGCTGCCGTCCCTGCTCAGTTTTTGCCAGCCTGCATGGCTCTCTCACATGATCAAAGTGAATTGTTTTCCTTAAACATCTTCATAGGTTGACTTTGCAGATCATATTATCCCCCAGACATGTGTGTGTGTGTGTGTGTGTGTGTGTGTGGTGTGTGTGTGTGTTTATGGGACAGATTGTTTTAACTTTTATTGATTCTTTGTGAATTTCACATCATGCATCCTACTTATCTCCCTGTCTCTTCGAATCTGCCCTCTGCTCTTGCAACCTCCTCCTCAAAAACAAATTTAAAAGAAAAACTAAAAGTCAAACAAAACAAAGGAGGAGGGGAAGGAGAGGGTTGTGTTTGAGATGTGAAATGAAGGAAACAAAAAGGCTATGGTTGAGAGGAAGAGGGCCTAAAGAAGGGGGGTATGCCGAATGCTGGGGGGTGAGGCCTCTGTGGCGCTGTCCCTGCTGGCTGGGCCTGAGCCTGAGTAGTGGAGTGGCCACCAGGGACCTTCAGGAGTTGACCATCCTGGGTCCTAATCAGACCCCACAGGGAGGAGGTTGTTGGTTTCCATGGCAGCAAGAAGCAGAGCAGAGAACACTTCTGGAATAGGGCACTTCCAGAATAGGGACAGCAACTCTTAGGGGTCAGGGTCTGAGACAGGACCCTCGGTTTGCCTACACTGCCATCACTCCACACCCTCACCTGCCCAGGCCAGGTGGGAAGCTGTGGGCTGTTTGTAGGAGGAGTGTGTGTGAAGCAGCTCTGGCTGGAACTGTGGGAACGCGGGACTTTGGAGATCCTTGTGCCCCAGTGTCTTGGGGTAAACAATAAAGATTTGGGGTATTTTCTGGGAAAAAAAAAGAAAACAAAATAAACAGAAAAAAAAGAAAAGAAGAAGAAGAATCTTCTCCAGGAAGATACACTGTGGATCCGGAGGGGTAAGTGTGTGCCTGCCCGGCCGGCCTGGGAGTGCCCTCCAGTCCCCTAAACTTTCTGGTTATTCAGTGGGGCTTCTCCCTGGCTACTGGCTTTCTCTACATATTCCACCCCAACTTGCCCCCAAGGACCCCTTTCAATCTGCGGGGTCCTAGGATCCCCCAACTCAGCCTGCTTCGGGGCACAGGGTCTGCTGAGGGTCTGGGGACACAATGGTGAGTGCAAGGCTGCAGGGGTTTCTTTGTTCCACAGAGCTGGCATCTACCAAGCCTGCCCTTTTGTCTGCGAAGTCCTTGGCTAGCAAATGTCCCTGATCCAGTACCAGTCGATCCATCTAGAGGGGTAAGTGTGTGTCCACCTGGCCAGCCAGACGCCCCAGGAAGGGAGTACAGGCACCCTCCAATCCCCTAAACTTTCTGGCCATTCAGTGGGACTTCTCCCCGGCTACTCGCTTTTCTACTTATCCCACCCCAGCTTGCCCCCAAGACCACCTTTCCATCTGTGAGGTCCTAGGATCCCCCAACTCATCCTGCTTCAGGGCTGAGGCTCTGGGGACACAATGGTGAGTGCAAGGCTGCAGGGGTTTCTTTGTTCCACAGAGCCAGCATCTACCAAGCCCACCCATTTGTCTGTGAGGTCCTTGGCCAGCAAGTGACCCTGATCCAGTACTAGTAGATCCATCTGGAGGGGATCCTTAGATCCACCGCCACAGCCTACATCAGGGAGGAGGGGATCTGAGAGCCAACTCCAGTGCTGAGGGGACCTAAGAGAGGGCAGAACAAGAAAAATCCCCAAGTACACAGTTAGCCACAGCAAAAATCGGACCAAGCCACCGAGACTCTCCTGACTGCATTCGAAGGAAGAGATGGGCAGGTGCCAATGCAAGAATTACTCCAACAACCTGAAAAGCAACATGATAACACCAGAATCCAGTGAATATGCAACAGGAAGACTTGAACAACCTAATCCAGAAGAAGTAGAAGAAATCGACTTTAAACGTAACATTATGAAAGTGATAGAGACCACTAAAGAGGATGTGAAAAACTCCTTTAAAGAAATGGATGAGGGGGCTGGAGAGATGGTTCAGAGGTTAGGAGCACTGACTGCTCTTCCAGAGGTCCTGAGTTCAATTCCCAGCAACCACATGGTGATGGTGGCTCACAGCCATCTATAATGAGATCTGGTGCCCTCTTCTGGTGTGCAAGCATACATGGAAGGAATGTTGTATACATAATAAATAAATAAATAAATAAATCTTTTAAAAAAAAAGAAATGGATGAGAAGACTAACAAAAAGTTAGAAGAAATGAATAAATCCCTCAAAGATACCCTAGAAAACCAAGAAAAAGCAATCAAACAGGTAATGGAAACAGTTCAAGACTTGAAAACTGAAATGGAGGCAATGAAGAAAACACAAACTGAGGGATGGCTGGATGTGGAAAATCTGGGTAAATGAACAGGAACTACAGAGATAAGTATAGCCAACAGAATACAAGAGATAGAAGAAAGAATATCAGATGCTGAAGATACGATAGAGAAAATAAACTCATTGATCAAAGAAAACAGCAAATCCAACAAATTCTTAACACAAAAATCCAGGAAATCTGGAACACCATGAAAATACCAAACCTAAGAATAATAGGGGTAGAAGAAGGAGAAGAATTACAGCTCAAAGGCCCAGAAAATATATTCAACAAAATTATAGAAGAAAACTTTCCCAACCCAAAGAAGGATGTTCCTATGAAGGTACAAGAAGCATACAGAACACCAAATAGACCAAAAAAAAAATCCCCTCGCCATATAATAATCAAAACACAAAAAATACAGAATAAAGAAAGAATATTAAGAGCTGCAAAGGAAAAAGGTCAAGTAACATATAAAGGTAAACCTATCAGAATTACACCTGACTTCTCTATGGAAACTATGAAAGCCAGAAGTTCTTAGGCAGATGTGCTGCAGACACTAAGAGACCATGGATGCAAGCCCAGACTACTATACCCAGCAAAGCTTTCATTCACCATCGATGGAGAAAACAAAACCTTGGAGTCTGTGTCTTATCGGATCACCATGGAGTAAAATTAGAATATAACAACAATTCCACCCCCAGAAAGCCTACAAACTCATGGAAACTGAACAGTCAACTACTGAACCACTCCTGGGTCAAGGAAGAAATAAAGAAAGAAATTAAAGTTTTCCTTGAATTCAATGAAAAAAAAGACACAACATACCCAAACCTATGGGACACTATGAAAGCAAGGGAAATGCAAATCAAACAACTTTGAGATACCATCTTACACCTGTCAGAATGGCTAAAATCAAAAATACCAATGATAGCCTATGCTGGAGAGGATGTGGAGTAAGGGGAACACTCATCCATTACTGGTGGGAATGCAAACTTGTGCAACCACTTTGGAAATCAGTGTGGTGGTTTCTCAGGAAATTGGAAATCAACCTACCTCAGGATCTAGCAATACCACTCTTGGGAATATACCCAAGAGATGCTCAATCAATACTACAAAAGCATTTGTACAACTATGTTCATAGCAGCATTATTTGTAATAGCCAGAACCTGGAAACACCCTAGATGCCCCTCAATGGAAGAATTGATAAAGAAAGTGTGAAATATATACACATTAGAGTACTACTCAGCAGTTAAAAACAATGACATCTTGAATTTTGCATGCAAATGGATAGAAATAGAAAACACTATCCTGAGTGAGATAACCCAGACCCTAAAAGATGAATATGGTATGTACTCACTCATTAGTGGACTCTAGCCATAATCAAAGGACATTGACCCTATAGTTCACAAGCCTAGAGAAGCCAAATAACAAGGTAAACCCAAAGAAAAAATATATAAATCCACCTGGAAATTGGAAGCAGACAAGAACACTAGGCAAAAGTTGGGAGCATGGGGGTGGGGGTAGGTGTGTGGGTGGGATTGGAACAAGGGGAGAGGGGGGAAAGAGAAGGCAGTAGGGAAGAATTGGGGAGTGCTTGGGGGAGTGGGAGGGCTGAATGGAGGAAGGGCAGATATAGGAGCAGGGAATAAGATATCTACATAAGGGAGCCATTTTAGGTGTGGCAAGAAACTTGGCTCTAGAGGGGAACTCAGGCATCCACGGGGATGTCCTCAGCTAGGTCCTTGGGCAGCAGAGGAGAGGGTGCCTTAATTGGCCTTGCCCCATAATCACATTGATGATTATCTCAAATATCACCATAGAATCTCTGTCTGGCGATGGATGGAGATAGAGACAGAGATCCACATCAGAGCACTGTACTGAGCTCCCAAGGTCCAGTTGAAGAGCAGAAGGAGGGAGAAGATGAGCAAGGAAGTCAGGACAGTGAGGGGTTGGTCCACCCACTGAGACAGCGTGCCTGATCTAATGGGAGCTCACCAAATCCAGCTGGACTGAACGAGCATGTGATCAAACCAGACTCTCTGATTATGGCTGACAATGGGGGCTGACTAAGAAGCCATTGATAAAGGCACTGGGACTTATTTCTACTGCATGTACTGGCTTTTTGGGACCCTAGTCTATTTGGATGCATAGCTTCCTAGGCCTGGATGTAGGGGGGGAGGACCTTGGACTTCCCACAGGGCAGGGTACCCTGCCCTCCCTTAAGGCTGGAGGGGGAGGGAGGAAGATGAGTGGGGGAAGGAGCGGGAGGGGAATGGGAGAAGGGGAGGAAGTGGAAATTTTTGAATGGAAATAAATAAATAAATAAATAAATAAATAAATAAATAAATAAAAAGATACACTGTGGCCCATTGAGTCGCAGTTTACCCTTTAGTCCATTCATCTTTACTTCAAGTACTCATTGCCACGAGTCATTGGTCTGGCTCCAGACCTCTGGTTTCTGCCACACCACTAATAATGGGTTCTCAGTGGGGCTCCTCTTGGATAGCCTGTTGTTGTCCTGTGTTGTGGAGATCCTGGCTTTTTAGATCTGTAGGTTCATCCCCTTCATATGCTCCAGCAGTTCCTAGATTTGTTGGATGTTGTGGTGGGTCAACACATAGCCCTGGTCCTGGAGCCTGGATGATAGCTGGCTGGGTCAGTCCGCCCCGCCAACTTTCCCTCATCATCACTATCCAAGCCAGCTCTCCAGCACTGTCTGGACCAGCTCACCAATGCAGCATACAGCGAGGAGCTACAGTCTAGCAGGGATTGAGGGCCAGTTTTCCTGCTCTCAGGTCCTCAGCTCTGGGTCCCCACATTTGCATCACCAGGGCCAGTTCTATCGTTTTGCCCAGGCAAGATGCAGGGTCCTCTCTCATGATTGCTGTAGAGGGAGTGAGGTGGGGTCTCAGGGTCAGTTCTCCCGCTCCCATACCCTCACAGCTGGCTCCCTCCCACTCTGAAAACAGGGTCGGCTCTAGTGTGCTGCCCAGGCAAGGTGGAGGGCCAGCTCTCCTGTGTGCTGCAGCCGCTGTGAGGTGGGGCTGGTTTTCTCACTCTTGAGACCTGGAGCCAGCTCTCTTGCCTGCCACAGGTAGCAAGATTCCCCAGATAATCTTAAGTGGCTTTGAATGCTACAAGTTATTTATGGAACTGTAGGTAGAGTTTGCAGTCAACCATTCCTTATGAGAGGACATAGAGAACAGTGTTCATGTTTCGTCAGTCTAAGTGCAGGCATCTCGTTGCACAAGTAGGTGGTTATATAAGTTGTGACACAGCAGGCTACAGTTGGGGCATGCTACCTGGCAGTGGCCCTCCTATTTGATTGAAAGTTTCAGTTTCCCAACAAGGCATGTTCTGCTGCTCACCTGGTACAAATGAGCAGAGACACATAGCCAGAGTGAGCAGGAAGCCCAGACTGCAGGAAAAATGTAACTCCTGCCACAGGTGATGCCAGCTCCTTTAGATGCCTAGTCACTCTTGCATTATGAACTGAGACTGTAAACTATTTGTCTTTGGAATGTTGACCACCAGCCAGCTTGCAATTCTGGCTTAATTGCTGAAGGGGAGGTGAGGCTTTATCCTTAGCATATAGAAGGAGGGTATATCTATTGTAGCTCTGCAGGGACACACAGGCAGCTACAAATTTTGCTTGACTTGGGAGCCAGTTCTGCCTTGGTAAGATTAGCCTCACCAGAAGCATCATGGGTAGCTTACTGTGAGATGTATCAGGCAGAGACACGTAGCAGGATGTTTCCATCAACACAGAAATTAATTGTGGTAATGTTTATTTATTAAACATATACCAACATGAGCAGTTGATATTTTTTGACTCCTTTGTATGCCCTAATCCCAAGCTAAACATCCTATTTTTTTCTTTAAACAAGGAAGGAGGATTTGTTTTGGTGCGTGGTTTGCAGTTACAGAGACTCATGGCAGGGAAAGCATGACAGCTGGGGCTTCATTCATGGTGGCAGGAGACTGCTGTGTGGCTTCACTATAGCATAGAAGAGGGGAAGGGTCGAGGACCAGAAGCAGGGTCAACATGGAACCCACCCTCAAGCATCCCCTCCCCTCAACCAATCACTTTCACTAGCCACTTTGAGAACACTTTGAGTGGCAAGAGAGTGTTATCTTTAAGACTCTCATACAAGAAATACAGTCAGCCACCCCCAGTGTTGAGACTGCTGTTCATATATATGTCTGTGCCTTTAATTCCAAGTTTTGGTTGCTAGCACTGAGACAGAGAATGGTGTCTTTTAAAGTCAATAATGTTAGTCAACATTATACCTTAAAAGACAAGAATTAGATTAAGATTGAGGTGGCTATGCACCGGCAGGGATAAATGTCTCACAAATCATAAATGCTGTTAAATTGCCATAGGGATCCCCAGGAAATTCCTAAAAGGAAGTCATTTAAAATGTCTCCTTATTATGGTAGAAATGTAAAGAGTAGTCTATGAAACAGAGAAAGTTCGTAAAATTTGGGTGTAATGTGTGGCAAAGGGTGATGATTAGCAAGGGTGTCACTGCCAAACAGGAAGATCTCTAAGATTATGCTGTTTGGCTTCACTCTTGGCTCTGTCTTTCCCTTTTTCTTTATATTAGTGACTTAGAAATACTAATAACAGTGATGATCAAGGTAGCAAAGGACATGAACCCAAGGATAGCAACTTCACTTTTGGAAATATCACTGAGAAACAAACCTTTTACCACTGAGCATGATAGAAATGACAGCTGAGCTGAGAGCTAGGTCTGCTTTGGAATCCTAAAGGCAGCACCAGCAGATGCAGAGCAGAGGGACTCGTGCCTTAGAAACAGTGTCTGTGGGTATTTATAAAACATCACGTGGATGCCAACATACTTAGTGCTCTCTTGGGCTGTAAGACACATATAAGCTCTAGATATGTTTCCAGCATTAGCTACACATTTGAATCACTAAGGAGAGTTAACAAAAGTTTGAAATACCTCGTCAGGGTGCATCTTGAGAATGCATTTTGTTTTTCTTTTACTTCTTCAAACTCAAGTTGGAAGAGCCGTCTCAGCTTCTAAGTCTTTTCATCTTAACAACTAACTATATGTCTATGTAGGGAAGAAGAGATAGGTCATTCAGGAAAATCAGAGGCGTGCCTAAGCGTTATTGACATATCTGCAACATACTGGGAAAACCCAAACTTGAAGAAAGAGGCACTGTTCTTGTGTGGATTAAGAGAGACTTTGGCATGAGGCAGCCAAGTTGAAGTCTTAGCTTTTTGTCTTACTATTTATGTGACATAGAGAAGGTGGTTTACTTTGTCAGGCTTTTCTTCAATGTGAAGATGAAGCTGCTCGAAAGGCTGCTCATAGAACCGTGGTGATGAAGTGGTGTTAAAGGAGGTTTTGTAAATTGCTATGTTCAGTTTGTGCTTGTTTCTCGCATCCCTGAACGTAATTGCTTTGGCAGAATGACCGATGAGCTCTGCCTCAGAGTTTACTCCTAACGCCCAATCATCCTCACCCTTTCTGCTGCTTTAGTTCTAGCTCATCTTTCTTCTTACACTGTCTCCTTCCTCCTTGGTTTGTTTGTCAGTCTGCACAAAACATCCAAAATTTTAAACCTGTGTAAGGAAATTGGCCCTTAGCCACATAAGTGCTATAATTTAACTCGGTTCCATTTAGTTGAGGCTGTATTTTCCTGCACTTCTCTTCGCGATTTATTTTTGTCTCTTGTTAAGTTGTATTGTAATCATCCACACTGTAATCATCCCCAGCTTCCGGATGGACAGCAGGACCCAGCTCTCCCCAGTTTCATCATGCTCACTTCTCCTAAGATTTGATTTCTTTGAAGTCACATGACACTAAACCAGCAAGAAATTGGTCTTATCCCTGCTCCGATCAGAAACTCGGGCTTACTGAGAAACTGGAACCAGATCACTTTGTGTCTAGTAGATTTCCACATGAGGAATACGTGTTGGGAGTCCCTGAGTGTTGTGCAAATCACACGTTTTACATGCTCAGTTCAGAATCTTTGCAGAATCAGGCTCCGCTCATTCCCCTGGATAAAGTCCGCCTGTGTCCGGTGAATAAGCCTATTTCCCAAAGAGTGTCATAAAACTTAAATGTCTACTGGAGCACATAAAATATGGGGATTGTTAAGGGGTAAATAAATGTTATCATCTTAAGATTTATTCTTTACATAAAGTGAACAAATTGTTAAAACTTATGAATCCTAAAAGAACTTTCCATGATCAGGCTCATTCACAGAGAAAGTAAATGTGTTTCCAAGCTAATTTTTCAAGAATTCTTGATTAAACTAAGCAGCAACAGGATTTATCCTAGGGTTAGAAACATATGGAACCCTGCTGCTGTCTATTGAACCAATTCTTGAAATTGAGAATTCTGTAAAAGTTAGTCAATAAAATGCTTTTTATCATTGCTTAATCTGAATTTGCTAGCAAAATATGCCTTTGTAATTTTGAAGCTTATCATAGTCATTTAAATAAGTTTATACTTCTGAATTCTTGTTTAAAGAAGAGATGGTGGTCTATGATTTTATTTAAACTTCCAGTTGTTGGGGTTGAAAAGGGTATTTCCAAGTAAGGGTCAAATTTACCAAAGGAAGCTAAGGTATTTATTTCTTTCAGAAAACAGAGACAATTCATTTATATTATCAGAGCACAATACTATCAAATAAGGCAACCTAAGAAAAATTACACATTCTAGCTATGGTTACTTTCACAGGGCAGAGAAACTACCCTGAGTTCTAGTTACAGTGGTAGTTTTCATGAAACAGACAGTCAGAAAGTGTGTGTGTGTACGCATGCTTGTGTCTGTATGTGTGCATTGAGTATGCATGTGTGTATGAGTGTGTAGATGTGTGTGCATGTTTGTGTCTGTGCATGTAAGTGTGTGTGTATGTGAGAGGCTCTGTTTAAGTAATTTCAACATCAAAATTTAAAATGTAGAAAAAGACCAAGGAAAACACAATGGCTAGTTTTCGCATTATGAAGCCCCTAAATTACCAAAATCCATAACATAAAGATAACTCCTAACTCATTGCAGCAATTGCCGTATCTAGCAACCAATATAGAACTAGATATTCTTTGAGAAACACTTTATCGTAATTGCTTTAAAATTATTACTTAATTAAAAAGTTTCATTGGACCAACTCCTAATGACATCGCTTTACCCCTAGATAGTACATCTCTCAACCCTCATCAGAGAGGCTTCTTTCTGCAGTAAATGGCCATTAACACAGAGATCCAAAGCCAGTCACCTCCCAAGGCGCCAGAGGTAGGGAGATGACTGTGATGAAATGGTCCTTTCCAGACACAATGGGGCAGTTGCATGCATGACCTCAGAGTAGTTGTGACAGCATGCCTGAGTGGTGCAAGGGCAAGCCAGGCAACACGTGAGCATGGAGCAGGGAGTAGGCACAAAGTACTGCCGATAGCTGAGGAAGCTAGGGGTAACTGGTACCTGCTGGGAGAGCTAGGGTCAGTTAGTTGTCTATAAGGGGGTGGCCCCTGGCAGGTCAATCACACTTCAGTGGATAGGCTCATAGCCACAAGTATATAGGCAGCATAAATTTGACTCAATGTTCTTTTCTCGTTTTGAATATTTTTTAAAAGGTTATTAAGTTGGGGGAATGATTGCGGAATTAAAGGTGGATCTTGGAGGAGATGGGGGGACATATGGGATGAAGAAGATTGAAACAGAGTGTATGCGTTTTCTAAGTAATTGATAAAATGTTTTAAAGCATACTAGTAGTTGGTGTCACAAGTTTAGTAATAAATATGTTAGCATGTTTGTTACTGACCAACATCATTCCTCACTGAGGTGACTAAGGTGACTAGCTCAGCAGGATGTTTAGTACAAAGCTGTAACAGGCTAGCCACTTCGCTCCTCTGATGACCCTTTCCACCCTTCCATTTCCAGTGCTTCCTCTATATTTCACCTAGATCTCTTATTTTCTGTGGAAAAGGAAGCCATGTGGACATTTTCTCTGCCTGTCCTGCACCCCTACACCTGTTTCCCCCCTAAGGTGAACAACCAGGCCTCCACGCAAAGCTGAGTCCTCCGCTTGTCTTCTGGATCCCATGCCCTCTCTCCCCATGCAGGATGAAGCTCCTGCAGTTCTGTCCTCTTTCCTGGGCATGGTTCATTTCCCTGCCCTTTTCATACCATTCAAAAATGCTTTCCAAAATATTGAATTTTTCAAACATTTTTCTGCATGGGGGGGCACATGCACTGGTGAGGCTAGAGCGGTCCGAGGACAACTTGTAGGAACTAATTCTCTCCTTCCACCTGTATGTGGATCCTGGGAATGGAACTTGGGCCATCAGAATTGGTGGCAGTCACCTTTATCGCTGAGCCATATTGCCTGATCCACCATGTTCTAATAGCTCTCATCCTCATACGACATGTTCTTCTCACCCATTGCCCCAACATTCTGTCTCCGTTCTCCCATTTCCTTCATTACCAGCTAAATTCTTTGAATGCACCGCCTACACCTACATGTAGACTTGACTTTTGAAGCCTATTTGGGAGGAGGGACAAGTAGATGACTTAGTGCTATGGAACAGTCTTTGTACACTGTAAATATATAGCGTTCTCATTGGTTGATAAAGAGCTGACTGGCCTATAGCTGGGCAAGAAGAGACTGGGCAGGAGGGCCAGGCAAGGAGAATACTGGGATGAAGGCTGGAGTCTCAGAAGTCACCAGCCAGACACAGAAGAAACAGGATGTGTACAAAAGGAGGTAACAAGCCATGAACCACGTGACAGAACTTAGATAAGAAATATGTATTAATCCAAGTTGAAAGAGCTATCAGTTGAACATCTATAATTAGTATTGAGTCTTCATGCCTATTGTCCGGGAATTGGTGGGCTGGAAAGGAAAGTTTGCCTATAGTGTAGATTCTGAAGAGAGCTGGATACAGATGCCAAAGGATGAACATAATCCACGAAGAGGGAATAAGCAACCACTTCAGTACCTAGGGTAACAAAGGGTCTGAGGAATGAAACCTGAATGTGTCCATGTATGTGAACACATTTTGGCTCATTAAGGATGAGGAGAAAGAAAGATTACCTTTGCGTCACACATATGGTTGTGTAGTTTACTATAAATGTTAGATGTGCAGCTGAAATGTGTTGTTGGCACTGCTGAGCACATATTTTTAGGGCGGATTCATTGCTAGAATAAAAAAAACTTGAAAAGACCCAACATAAGGAGCCAAGTATGTCCACATGCAATGGTTGGATCAGGGCAATCAGACTGATCATCCCCTCAAACATTTGCTATTTCCCACATATTGTCATCAGACACTGAAATCGCTGTAGCCTTACACACCTCAGCTCCTTCTCCTGCTCTGAGAAGCACAGACATGTCACTATCAGCTTGCTCTCTGCTACACATGGCTAGGGACAAGCCAGGCATTCTCTACAGCTCCCTGAGGACTTTCTCAAGCAGCCTTTCTGACCTCAGGAGATTGGGACAGCAATCACTAGAACAGGAAGAGGAGGACAACCTCTTATGGGAATCATTAAGTGAAGGGAGATCAAGGCAGTCAAGAACCATGTGGTCCTGGGTCTAGGGGAAGTTTGTATTGGATCAAAATGGGGAGATTAAGAAAGCAGAAGGCAGGAAAGCAATAGACTGGGAAAGATGATAGGACCCTGGGGGAAAGAGAAATGGGAACATGACAGAGTAGAAGAGGGGGATTTTGCTAGTGCGTATAAACCGTGTCTTCTTCCTTATATTCCAGCAGATTCCCATATGTCTTGGAATACTTCAGATCAGGTCTGTTAATTACTCCTCAGTTAATCCAGAAACTCCCTCACAGATGTACCCAGAGCTCTTTTTTTTTATGGTGAGATTAAATCTAACCAAGTTAACAAACAAGATTAACCCCTGATGAGCGGTGTGTTTGAAATGCAGTCTTTATTATATAACCACATGAGTACCACAAAGAAGAAGCAGATGTGCCTGAGTGTCCTCTGGAATTTCTTTGTATGTTGGGGAAACTAGCAATTTTATAGGAGCTGATGAACATCAGATGGAACTCTTCAAAACACTATAAAAGTGCCTTACCTCCTCCTCCTCCTCCTTCTTTCTTTTTTTCTTTTGTTTTTTTGAGACAAGGTTTCTCTATAGCTTTGGGGCTTGTCCTCTGTAGGCCAGGCTGACCTCGAACTCACCTGTCTCTGCCCCCCAAGTGTTGGGATTAAAGGCGTGTGGCACCACGGCCCAGCAACCTTAGAGTTTTAGCAGTGACACATTCACAAGAAGGATACTATAGAAGCAACAGGCTTGATAATGATCTACGTGATTTAAATCCATCTATGGTTACCCTAATTATTCTAGAAATAGACTACATTCTAAAATCTAAAAGATAACATATTGTTCTTAATCTTTTCTTTTTCTGCTGCTCATAAAATATTTTATTTTATAATTTGTTGTTGTGATGAATCTGACCATGTTGTTTTTGGGGAAGACTGTGGCACCACTTGGAACTTTGGGCTTTGTAAGCCTGCTGAATGCAAAGGGCTTCCTGGATTAGTGTGGGAGCTCAGGAGATAAGAAGCTGAAAGAAAAGTAGACAAAGGGGGCCTGATTCAGAGGGAAGTGAAGATTCTCTTGAGTGTTTTGTGTAATATTTTGGGTTAAGAATTGGTGGTGGTTTCTTGTCAACAGGGGCTGAAGAATCAACTGCGATTAATAAGAGACAAGCAGCATGCACATAAAATTTTTATGCTTTCTTGAAACAGTAGAGTTTTTGTATCTTGAGCTGAATCAGCTATGGTCTTTTTTTTAAATTAGCATCATTGGGGAGAAATAAATAAACTGTGCTTCATTTGGGACAATCATCTAAACACAGACATGGTGGCCCAAGGCAAGCAATGCTGATCTGGAGCTAGCAGTCAAATTTGGTAGTGTACAAGTGTCTTCCACAGGACACCAGTTATGAAAGACTGAGTGAGTCATGGAGAATATCTGAAGGCTCGCACTCTAGGGCAGGATTGGGTTCCCTGCAGCAAAGCCAAGAGAGGACATTGAGGAATGTGCCCCCTCGGTCATAGTGAAGACCCAAGTAGACTAGAGATGTCAGAACCATTGGATGTCTGCTGAGGACAGCAAACATTGTGGAGTGGAGCCCACCTAAGCCTATGACACAAGTCTTACATGCTGTGATTGGTAGAGACAGAAAAGCTTTTATGGAACCCAGAAGATCACAAGTGAGTTCTATATGCCAGACGATGTGCTAAATGAGATGGATTCATACTGCTGGACTTTGGTTTTGCTGTAATTAATTTTTTCTATACCCCAATTCTTCCCTTTTGGAATATGAAAGTGTGGAATTTATTTCTGATTTTACAGGATCCCACAGTTAAGGAACTTCAGATATTTTTAAGCAATCTAGGACTTTGAAGACTGTGGAACTTTTAAAGCTATGCTATATTTTATACGATGGCATTAAAATGAGAGAGATCTTGAGGAGAAACAAGGAAGGAAAGATCATAGTCTAACAATGATGTAATTATGTGTCAAGCTGACAAAAGGTAGATTGTATTCATTATATTCATTATCAAGCTAAAACAACTTAGAGTCAGTTGGCAAAAGAAAACCTCAATTGAAGTATTGTTTCAATTATATACTGGTTTGTGGACATGCCTGTGGGACATTGTTTTGATTGTTAATTGATGTAAGAGGGTTTATTCCACTATTGCAGAGATCATCCTTCCTAGTAGTACATTTTCATCAGTACTGCCAGCCCTTAAACAAACCCAGAGATTTATTATTAATTATGAAAGCTCAGTCTTAGCTTAGGCTTGTTTAAATCAGTTTAAAACAATGAACAAAAGATTTGAATCGACATTTTTCCAAAAAAAAATATACAGAAAAACAGGAACCATATAAAAAGATGTTCAACACCAATAATCATCAGTAAAATGACAATCCAAACTGAGGAGAAGTAGAGAGATGGTGCCATGGTTAAGACCAGTGGCTGCTCTTCCAGAGGACCCAGTTTAGATTTCCAGCTCTCACAGGGTCTTATATGTTGGCGAAAGGCTGTTAGTTCATTCCCGGCTGCTCAGCCCTGAAATAATCACACAGAAACTATACTATTTGCAATACTGTTTGATCAATAGCTCAAGCATATTGCAGCTAGCTCTTATATCCTAAACTAGCCCATCTCCATTAGTCTGTGCATCACCATGAGGTCATGGCCTACTGGCAAAATTATGGTGGGCTCCAGTGGAGGCATCTGTCCCCAGGGGCCACATGGCTTCTCCCTGACTCCACCTTCTTCCTCCCAGCATTCAGTTTAGTTCCCTTCCCCCCACTTCGCCTAGCTCTATCTGCCCTATCACAGGCCAAAGCAGGTTCTTTATTTATTAACCAATAAAAGCAACACATATACAGAAGGACTTCCTATACTACATATACTTTTCTGTAGCCCTACTTTAAGGTCTGACACTCTATTTTGGCTTTCAAGAGCACTACACAATATGGCATGCAGAAGTACACATAGGCAAAGCACTTGTACACATAAAATAAAAATAATCTTTAAAAGAAACCTAAGGATAACTGCTTCTAACCATTTTAATGACTAATATTAAAACCTGTAAAATATTCATGGGAAGGGTTGGAGAGGATGTTAAGTAAAAGATGCCTTTGGATGCTGTTGGTGGGACTGTAAAACACAGAGTCTACAGAAAACAGAATGGAGCTCCCTCAAAGAAATCAAACAATCAAATAACCTTGGAATCCTACTTCTCTATAGAGATCTAAAAGGTTTGAAACAGGATTCTTTGTTTTGTTTTTCAAAATATGGTTTCTCTTTATAGCCTTGGTAGACTGGCCTCAAACTCAAAGATCTGCCTGCCTCTGCCTCCCAAAACGCTGGGATTAAAGGTGTGCACCACCACCACCCAGCTTTGAAGCAGGATCTTAAGGAAATAGTTATGTGCTCGTTTTCACTGGGACATTCTTTACAACAGTGAGGATGCAGACACATCCCTGAATATCTGTGGTTAAAGAACCCACTCCCCATGATGGAACCTGAACCCCTCATGCTAAGGGTAATTAAAGTGTAGCTCACCAACCACAAGAAGATAAATACCATTCCATTCTATGTACACAAGGCCCCTAAAGGAAGCAAACTCAGAGAAACAGAGGAAAATGGTGGTTGCCACTGGCTGTAGGAGAACACGGAAAATGAGGGAGTTTCTGTTCAATGGGCATAGGTTGAAATGTTCTAGTTGGCTGTTGTTCAAGAGTGTGTATGTAGTCATTAATGTGCTGTACGCTTAGAAGCATAAAAGAAGTATATGTTAAGTGTTTCAAATAGAATTGATGTTAAGCCTTTTAATCTGTCTCCAATTGTTCCTTTTATATTGGATAAAATGAGATCCAAGGAGTAGAGTGAAGGTACAAGCTACAGGTGACACTGGGAGACTCTGAGCTGGCACACTTGGCCTGGTGCCTTCTGGTATAAGACCAGACCTGAGTTAAATCAGGAGGTGCCAGAGGGTAAGGGGCTCTGAGTCATGTGAGAAGCATCTTATCTCGTCTTTTCTTTGCCTTTGGCTTGGCAGCCAATGCATTGCGATATCTCAGAATCACACATCACCAGCCTACAGTTTTCTCTATTTCGGACTTTCTGGGATGCACAGCTGTGTTTGCTCAGCAAAGCACTATCGATTGTCTGAGCTGGGTTGATCTCCCAATGGGAGTTTCAGACTGCACATTTACAAAGCCAGCTTAAAAGGCTCATCTGTGTAGACATGTTTGAGTTTGTGCCTGGCTACTTTTCTCTCACAAATATTGCACGTAACATCATTTTAAGTGAGGCGGGGAAGGAGGATAACGGAATGCATGGGACATCAAAGCAGTAGTGGTAATTTTCTAGGGAAAACAGCCAGAGGGAAGAAGAGGGCAGTGTGGGAGGGACCAGTCTAGTGACACACTGTGAAAATACCATAATGAAACACATTATTTGTATGCTAACATAAAAATAAAATTATAATGAATATTTAAGCACTTGTTTGTAATTAAATATATAAATGTTTATATAGTATTTTAAAAATATTTCATGGTCAATCGTACACAGATTGACTATTTTTTTTTTAGCACAGAAGTTGAGGGGAAAAAAGCAGGCTAGGGATAGTTATTGGTATAGCACTCCAACTAACCCCATGGTCTAGGGATAGGGAATGGACAGTTTTCTTGCATATGGTTTCCTTATGGAAAAAGACCTGGCATTAATATTAGACAGATCTTTATTTGTCTCCTAACCACATCGCTTATTGCTTTGTGCCTTTGGGTGGGTTATTTGGCATTATTATTGGTTATTTTCCATTTTCCTCTTTTGGGAACCAAAATTACACCTTTTGGTGAGACTGTTGGGTGAGTTAACAGTGTTCACATAGGTATGCAGGGTCCTAAAATCAAAGTAGCCATTATTAACCCCACAACAAAAGTTTTCACCTGGAGCCAGGATGTCATCCAGGCCCAAGATGCTGCCAAGAGACATATCTGGGTCCATTGTCCAGCTGTAGCTGGGATCTGTGTTGACATCTGTGGCCTGTGTCACTTCAGTGGCCACAGGAACCATATGTGATGAAATCAGAGGGTCATGCTGAGCCACCCAAGCATCCTCTGGCCCTGAAAAAGCCGGCCTGCCTCTCTCTGGCCAAGAGAGAGCTGGTCTCTGCCCTCTTGAGAGATGGCCCACCCCAAACCACAGGCATGGGAGGAAGAACTGACCTTGATGGCACAGGTTTAGGGAAGCTGGCTCCGCCCCCTTGTCTGAGGAGGCTGGTCCCAGTGACCTGGACTGACCAGCTCAGCTACCACCCAGGCCCAAACAGGGCTTTGGTTTGGCCTGCCCTAACATCTACCTCATACCGCCTTGGTTTCCTCTCTCTTTTTCCATTCTGGAAGAGACGGTCTCATTGGCAGTGGCTGTTTGGGCCTTTTGGCTTTTGCAGTCTGTTCACTACTATTCTTCGGTGAAATTCTGTGCTGCTTAAATCGTCCATACATTCTAAACTTTTCTGTCATTGAAGCTAGCGTTTCTTACTGTTCTTAACTGTGGACTCTTCTGAATTTATCGACCTTCAAGTAGAACTTAATTATGAATACATTTGGTTTTAAGGGTGTGTGTGATCACAGACAGAAACACAGCTATGCCTCTGACCAGGCTAACTGAACAAGTACAGTTGCTCTGAGTTGCTCAGTATAGTGCAATGTGAGGAAATGTCAAATCTGTGACTAGCTCAGACTTTTATTGAAGGTTGATATGCATTTTACTGGTGAACAAAATCCCGAGCAAAGCTCTGTACCTATCAACTATTTGTTTAAAGTGGACAAAGGGGCTTCACACAGCTTGGCAGGGAGCTCATCTGAGGAAACAGTGAAAGTGAAAGTGACTTGAAGCATCCTGAGATCCTCTGGAATCTGCTGGGAAACAGGCAAGAGGACACAGTTTTTATCCAGCAGCTTTCTGGTTCTCTCATCCTTTGCTCTCACCATTTCTCTCAATCCATTGCTTTCCTGTCTTCTGCTTTCTTAATCTCCCCATTTTGATTCAATACCAACCTCCCATAGACCCAGGTCCACATGGTTCTTGACTAACTTGGTCCTATCTCCCTTCACTTAATATTTCCCTTAAGAGGTTGTCCTCCCCTTCCTGTTCCAGTGATTGCTGTCCCAATATCCTGAGGTCAGAAAGGCTGCTCTAGAAAGTCCTCAGGGAGCTGTAGAGAATGCCTGGCTTGTCCCTAGCCATGTGTAGCAGAGAGCAAGCTGACAGTGACATGTCTGTGCTTCTCAGAGCAGGAGAAGGAGCTGAGGTGTGTAAGGCTACAGCGATTTCAGTGTCTGATGACAATGTGTGGGGAAATGGTAAATGTTTGAGGAAATGAACAGTTTAATTGCCCCGTTTTAATCATTTTATGTATAGATATTGTTCTACAAAAATATAAAATCATTATGGGCCACTTAAAACTTTCCAGTTGTGAGGACTGAGATGTCTCAGTTGGTATGGTACTTGCTACACATGCAAGAAAGCTTGAATTTGAATCCCAAGATCCAAAAGCCAGGAGTGGCAGCACATGTCTGTAATACAACTGCAGAGGCGGGGCCAGGCAAAGCCAGGTACATCCCTGTAGCTCACTAGCCAGTCAGTCAAGCTGAATCTGTGGGTTGGACAAGAACCTCTGACTCAGACCGGGAAAGAGTGATTGAGAAAAATAACAGTGTCAACTTCTGGCCTCCATACGCATATGTACTTGGATCCATATGCACACATACATGTACTGCAACTCACACAGTCAGACAGACACACACACATACACACTAAATAAAAACAAATTTCAAAAATCTTTGATGTTCTTTTTAACCATTATCTAGGTACTTTGAAGACATGAATACCAGTCTATAGCCTTGGAAAGGTACAGTTTTTCTACCTACAGACTTCCTAAGGAAGAAACATGGTATTTCTAAGAGTATGGGACCCACTGTTCTGCAAAGAACTTCATGTTCCTAATTAGTGGCCAGGGAGAGGTGAGAGGATGGGAGGCTATGGAACCTTCAGCTTTTAGCAGTTTATGAGATGAAGAATGGAGGTTTGAGATCACTTCTGATATTCCCCTTGGCTCTGCCTCTGCTTCCTCTAAAGTCCTTTCCCTATGACTGTGACATTATTTCTTATGCAATTTGAGAGGACAGTGTCAGACACCTTATTTTTGCTTCCATGTAATCTCATGTTTCCCCTTTCTCTTTTGGTGCATGACTTCTAGTATGGATCATATTGATAATGTGGTGTACCTACATAGAAACTAAGGGCCATGGCTGTGTTCATACACTCAGAGTGTTGGCTCACATTTGTTTTTCAACTACATGCACACATGTTAAAATATGCATTTGTCCATTCATGGATTTACTCCTTGATTTCTCGTGGGATTCCTGCTGTGTGCCAGTCTTTTATGGGTCATGAGAATATACTAGAGAACTAGTTTGGAAACTGTTGCTCTATAGTAGTGGTTAACCCACCTACCAGACATATTAATGACTCTTATTTATATACTTTAGATAACTGTTCTGGAAACACGAATCTACCACGAATTTCAGAAAAAAGTACTGAAAATATAAATAAATTCTCCACAAAACAAGTGCCTACATCTAGGCAACTGGAATTAGAATAAACATCAGATCGTCCTCCTTCAGTGAAATGAGAAGAGTAATTAGGAAGAACTAGTGGTAATGTGTAAAGAATTACCTTGGGTGTCTATCTGGAAGTCATGGCCAAGGGGACAGTCCTTTGAGGGGCCTGACTTGGCACTGCTTTTGATCTTGCTTTCTGCTTCCTGACCCACTAAGATGTAATAAGCAACTGTCTTATGTTCTTTTTATCATCCCTTCCATGCCATGATGGACTAAAATTCTATGAAACCATGAGCTAAATAAGCATATTCTCCTTTAAGTTTCTTTATAAGTGTCTGATTACAGCAATGAAAAAGGTAACTTGTGTAGACAGACACTGTGCTTTTGTTTCCTGGCTACCCAGACGGAAATAATCACACAAAACCATATTAATTACAATACTGTTTGGCCAATGGCTCAGGAATATTTCTAGCTAGCTCTTACAACGTAAATTAACCCATAATTCTTATCTATGCTTAGCCATGTGGCTTGGTACCTTACTCAGTGAGGCATTCGCATCTTGTTTCCTCTCCATCTGGCTGGTGGCTACAGACTGAGCCTTTCCTCTTCCAAGAATTCTCCTAGTCTGGTCTCCCTGCTATACTTCCTGCATGGCTACTGGTCAATCAGCATTTTATTAAACCAATACAAGTGGCTAATCTTTACAGGGTACAAGAGCATTAGCCCACAGCACTTCCCCTTTTTTCTTTCAAAACAAGGACTCTGAATCTAATCTCCTTTTTTCAGCTTTTTTTCTGAACATTATCCATAACAACTTCTAATTAACACTCTAAATAAAGACAAACATCCAGAATCCATTTTTTTTTGGTAATGTGAGTATAGTTTTCTAGGCTACTTCCTGATGATTGTGGGCACTCATAATGTTATGGGGACCAAAAGAAAATTTAGGATTATGGTCAAGTCCTGACTGGAATATTTTGTGATTCTGGATCATCTCAGTCAGCAGTCTTGAGACTATTCTGAATGTAAAACTCAGAGGAAACTGCAAATAAGGTCCTCTTAAATGTTGGCTCATCTGGGCCATCTCTTCCCAGTGGACATTTTTCAAGGGGGTCTTCCTTAACCAAACCTTATTTTTCTTAACGCAGAATGATTCCACAGCCTCCCATTTCCTGTGAAAACAAAAGCAAAACCTCTTCTCCAAAGTAATATATCTTTTGACTTAAATTTTAAAGTCAGGCATTTTTGAAATAAATAGGTTTGATTAATCCAGCAGTATTTATAATCAAATGTCTTTTAGTAGCTGTTGCTCCTTCCACAGCCATCAAACAATTCAAACACAACACAACAACATACAGTATCCAGATTCTCTGTCTATTTTCCATCTTTACATGGAAGCTATGCAGGGGTAGATGAGAGCTAGGAACTCTAATTTTTCTCCTGAACCCAGGTAGGTGGCTAGGTTTGGGTTCGGGTCTGGCCTGTGCCTCAGGTAAACAGGGTTTTTCATAAATTCTTACCCCAAAAGTTGGGTGCCAATTGGACTATGATTAATAAAAACTCAGAGGGAAAATTCAGAATACCTGAAGATCTGAAAAGCAAAGCAGCCATTGGCTCTTACCTTGACCTCAGTTGGAAAATGATGATCCTGCCTACAGGAAACCTCAGAATGAGACTGTGTCTGAGAACTGTCTCTTCCCATCTTATATTCCTCTCTAGGGCTGGGATTAAAGGCATGAAGCACTACTGCCTGGTTTCTGTGGCAAACTAGTGTGGCTACTAGGATTAAAGGTGTGTGTCACCACTGCCTGGTCTGTAAGGCTGACCATGGGGCTGTTTTACTCTCTGATCTTCAGGCAAACTATATTTATTAAAATACAAGTGAAATACACTACAGACATTCTAAACCTTATATTCACATCTTTGTTCCCATCCTCTAAAGTGGTGGTTCTCAACCTTTCTAATGCTGTAACCCTTTAATACAATTCCCCATGTTGTAGTGACCTCCAACCAAAAAATTTTCATTGTTACTTTATAGCTGTATTTTTACTGATGTTATGAATTGCAATATAAATAGCTGATATATAGGATATCTGATATGTGTCCCCTGTGTAATGTCTCCTCTAAAGGGGCAGAGACCCACAGGTTGAGAACTGCTGTCCTAGAACATGTTGATTCAGGTAAAGAATTTTCCCAAGAGTCTATTTAGATGTTTGCATTTTCACCAACATTGATTGAAATGGGGGTTTAGAAGAAAATCAAGAAATATTATGATTGCAAATCTCATCCTTTCATAAATTCTCATTTTGTGTTTATGATCTTTGAGGTAAGCATAAGAACAGAATTGACCAACCATCAAAGAGTACAGTTAAATTCATAGCACTCAGGAAGCAGAGGCAGGCGGATCTCTGTGGCGTTCAAGGCCAGCCTGGTCTACAAGAGCTAGTTCTAGGACAGGCTCCAAGGCTGCAGAGAAAACCTGTCTCAAAAAAAATTCATAGTTAGCCTTGGAGTGAGGGGTTGAGGTGTCAGGACTAAAAAGATTGCTTGTGTAAGAAAGACTAGAAAAGGTACCCCATGTCAGATGGGGGTTCATGAAATGAAGTTAATGAAGTAATTGATTTAAAAGGCCTACAGGAAGTATTAACTTTGAAACCTGCTTTGCAAGGACCCTTGGGAAACAACAGCACTGACAATGAAATAACTTCAAACAGGGCAAGGAAGTCTTGTGAAATGTGTCTAGCTATTCTGATCCCAGGTCTTTTGTGGTAGGGCCCTGCAAGTTACAAGCTGGGAACTTAGCCCTGAGACCCCGGTATGGTGAGTGTGTTGACTCATGGCACAGTTGTGGGGAATTTGTGCTCCTTTATTTTGGAAAGTTAGAATTAAACTTATTAGAAGTTAGACGTAGAAGCCAGAGATTCAAGTCTGAGCATCAAATTTCGAGTGTTTTTTTAAATTTTTTTTTTTTTTGCTTAAGTTTATTCCATTTCCAAGTAAGTCTTAGGCTTAGCAAGTCAGTTGGGAAGCCATACCTATGAGCTCATCCATCTCCCTCCTTGTCCAGATGTTCTGAATACTGAATGCTGCATTAAGTCCCCTCTGAGGACAGTCCCTGGAATGGTTGAAGCTTCTGTACAGGGAGAATAGAACACGTAGTTGGTACCACACCCTGACAATCACGCTGTGGAAGAAGACAAAGAAACAACCTGCTCTTCTAGGAAGCAAAACAGAACAGGGCTATCCTGGGAGTCTGGAGAAAGAGTGCTTTATCAGTGCAAGAAAGGCTTCTGAGGAGCAGCTTGTACGTGACTTTAGAAGACAAATGTAAGCTAGGTATGGTGACATAGGCCTTTCATCCCAGAACTCAGGAGGCAGAAGCAGACAGATCTGTGTGAGTTCGAGGTCAGCTTGCTCTACAGAAAGAATTACAAGATAACCAGGGCTGTTACACAGAGAAACCTTCTTTTAGAAAACCAAAACAACAACAAACAAACAAACAAAAGGGTGGGGGGATAAACATAAAATCTTAAACTTTTTTTTCTGCATAAAAATGCATAAGATCTCAGGCTAGTTTAACATGCTGTAATTGGTTATCTGAGGCCGCATAACTTAAACATTCTAAGCCTTCAGGAACCCTGTAACTCAAGAGCATGGTGCTAGCAGATGCTTGGTGTTGTATGGAGGCCACTTGTTGGTTCCTGGCTGCTCAGCTCTGAAATAATCACACAGAAACCATATTATTTAAATCACTGTTTGGCCCATTAGCTCTAGCTTCTTATTGGTTAACACTTATATCTTAATTTAACCCATCTTCATTAATCTGTGTATTGCCATGTGGCAGTGGCTTACCAACAAAGTGCTGTCTAACATCTGTCTCATGTGGGGCTACATGGCTTCTCCTTCACTTTGCCTTCCTTCTCCCAGCATTCAGTTTAGTTTTCCCCACCTATCTAAGTTCTGCCCTATCAACAGGCCAACACAATTTCTTTATTCACCAATGGTATTCACAGCACACAGAGGGGAATCCCATATCACCTTCCCTTTTCTGTTTAAATGAAAAAGAAGATTTTAATTTTAACATAGTAAAATTACATATAAACAAAACAGGTATCAAACAAGATTTACAATTACAATGTTTCTATTTACTTTATCTTTTATCATAACTAAGGAAAACTTTAACTATAAATTCTTCAACTCCATCAAAGACCTAAGAAGGATATAATATTATCTAAGTAAACAGGAAGTGCATTGTAAACAACTTCCAAAACTCTAGAATTAACAGAGACATCTTGCTACCTGGACAGTTACCAAAAGTTCTCCTGTACCATTGGGGCATCCATCTTCAGCCTACAGGCCCATAGTATCCAGCAGACTTTTCCATGAAGCAGGAATTTTCAAAGATATTTCTGCCTATTTTGGCAGTTTGTCAGTCACTTTCTTCTGTGTCCTGCAGAATGTCTGGCAGACTCTTTCATGAAGCATGAACCTTGAAGGGCCATCTTACCGTTAGACAAGTTCAGTAATCATTTCTCTGTGGGTCCTGCATGTCCAGTTTTTATAGCATACTACGAAGCAGTCCAGGCAAAAGCAGTTTCTTGCCCAAATGGATAACAAACTCCGTAAGGAGCCTCTTTGATGCCCATCTTCCTCTTGAAGTTATTGGTGCTGTCAGGAGCAGATGTGTCTCAATGTCATGAAAAGTCCTAAATTCTTAAACATTTAAATGCCATATTCTTAAGGTCTCTGAAAGATTTGAAGAATGCCTATCCTATCCATCTGAAATACATCTCTGTATACTAGAAAATCTAACTAGCATGACTATAAGCTTGACTATTATAGATGATTATCTATTAACCTATATTTCCCAATTATACATTACATTTTCAAATGAGCTGCACAAATACAATACCTTAATCAAGATCAGAAATATCATATAAGAAAATTGACCTTATATTTGTATCAATAGATCAAGATCCATACCAATCCAAAACTCTATAGCATGTCCCCTTTAAATGTAAATAAACATTTATAGATAATATTTGGGAATATGGGCATAGTTCTCTAGACTACTTACTGCTGATTGAGGGTGCTGTTAATCAGGTCTTTCCTGGTACAGCCTGTGTGCTAGGTTCATCTCAGTCAGTAGCTGGGTGAAGTAATTTTTTGGGGGGGTGTTCACATCGACCTTTCAGGGGGTCTTGGTGCATCAAACCAAATATTAGTCTGGAAAGATTCCACAGGCTCTCATCTTCTGTGGAAACAAAAGAAGAACCTCTTTTCCAAAGTAACATATCCTTAGAACAAAATTTTGAAGAAATCTTTAACGTATGTATGCTGGTTACTTCGCTCCTTCACAGTCAAAAAATTCAAAGAAAACACAATAATAAATATAATCCAGAATCTTTGGGTTTATTTCATCTTTATGTGGCTTGTTTTTACTCGATTACTCTGTCTCTTTAAAGACTTTATTTTATATATTTTTAAAACCATTTACTTTCTTTTATGACTCTCTATATTCTTTATCTTCTCTCTCCCAAGCCTATGTACATTTTAAAAACACATTGTGACCCATTTAGAGGTCTTTTCCATCTGAATTTGTCTTTATTGTGTATTTATAGTTATTTTCTTACCAGAACTGCTTCTTAAAATGCTAAGCACTTCTTATGAATTTAAGCAGTGCCATTGCTAGGGCAATAGGGCATGGCCTGCTTGCCCTGCCCAGTCCAACATGACAAAAGTCCATTAGTGCCTGAGAATACTGGGTGGGAGCTGTCCTCACCACCTCAACTTTGATAACCAGTTGGCCATCAAGTAACTCGCAGTATGCTGTCCACAAACCCCATTTAAATGCTCGGCCTCCTGAAAGAGCCAGAGGTCATGCTGGCAGCATGGCCCATGGCTAGGAAGCTGCAGTTTTCATGTGGCTTTTTTTTCTACTACCACTGAATCAGTAAGACATCTCTTAAAGGAGTCATGCCTCTGCTTGTTTCTGGCAAACAGAGCCCACCCAAGAAAATGCCACTACCAAACCATGTTTAACTTTGTTCTTTTGTGTCTAGGATTCCTTTTTAAGCTTTCTCAGGTTTTACGTGGATTTAGTTGGCCACATGGATGTCAATTTGTTGTATGGAGGTTACTTGTTGGTTCCCACTGCTCAGCCCTGAAATAATCACACAGAAACCATATTAATTAAATCACTGCTTGGCCCATTAGCTTCTTATTGGTTAACACTTATATCTTAATTTAACCCATCTTCATTAATCTGTGTATTGCCACATGGCAGTGACTTACCGGCAAATTTCCATCCAGCATCTGTCTCAGGTGGAGCTACATGGCTTCTCCTTCACTCTGCCTTCCTTCTCCCAGCATTCAGTTTAGTTTTCCCCGCCTACCTAAGTTCTGCCCTATCAACAGGCCAAGGCAGTTTCTTTATTCACCAATGCTAACACAGCATACAGAGGGGAATCCCACATCAGCTTGGCATCTGGAGAACTATGGAGGAGAGCATCACACGGCAAGAAAAGAAATATGCTTGCTTTGACTGCTCTTCCTCTCCCCACAAAGTCACTTAACAGGATAACCTCATGACTTCCTCTAAATCCAATTAGCTTCCAAAGGCCTTACTTTCATATATCACTAATACATGAATTTGCAGATTATATGTCCAACACTTGGACTTTTAGGGACTATATCAAAATCATAGTAAAGGCTTGCTATATATTTTGAAACTATAAAAAAGAAAATTAAACAAGCTTACAAGTCCTACACTAAAAGACAATATTTAGATTCATGTTTGTTTTCAGAAACTTAAATGAACATATGCATTTATGTACAACTTTTACGTGATTAGAATTAAAATATCTGCATATATTTTTAGCCTACCATTGTTTCCACTTTTTCTATTGTGAGAATATTTAAATATTTTCTTTATTCTTGAAATTTTATACATGTATAGAGTGAAATATCATCATTTTTACCTCCATCTTCCTCCTCCGGATCCCATTATATTATCTTCAACACATCCTCCTTCCAACTTTGTGCTTTCTCCTTTTGCCCCACAACCCACTCAGTTAAGCTAGGGCTGCCAATGTGAGCATAGGTGTGGAGCCAACCCCTGGAGCATGAGGAACCTGCTAGTGGTCACACTTCAGAAAAGAGTGATCGGAGAGAACATTTCTACGGTGTTCAATATTTTTAAAAAAATCATGTGACTTTGCAAACAAGTCATTTCACTTATGTATGTGATAGATATAATCACAATCTATATGCTTTTCATAATTTTCAGAAGATGTTCATGTTAATGACTTGGAAAATTGTACACAGCTGCGTTATTTGTACTGTGTTCATCCCTATAATTATCTTTATCAGAAATTCTTAGAAGTAGAACATCAAGAGAAAGATGCAAATATTCATATACTTGTACATATTTTGTTATTCTTTGTTAAGTTTTTTTCTTTAAAAATTGTCTCAGTTATCCTCCCTTATATTTTCCCACATACAGAGTGGGGGTGACCTTGAGCCGCTCGTCTGCACAGCACTTCAGCTCACGGAGAGAGACTGCTAAGTCTGGCCCAGTCTGACATCCTTGAGGGAGAATGAGAAACCAACTCAGACAAAAGCAAAGAGGACAGGGAAGGTGAGGAATGTAAAGAATGTGGGAAAACGGCACAACATTGTGGTGGAAAGTTAGATGTGCACTCTACAAGGAGAGGCTTCAGGAAGAGAAAGTTCTCTCGCATTATTCAAGCCGTAGTTGGAAGCCAGTGAGGATAAGCTGTATAGCTGGGGAGTTGGGGTCACAGAGGCCAGTAAGGAAGACATAATGGTTCAGGGAGGTGTTGGCTATGGGGAAGGGCAGTGGCATCATGAATAAAGTGAACAGAAGAGATATGAAAAGCCTTAGCAGACGAAACTGACTGGAATGGACATTTCCTGTCTGAGAGCTGGCTGGGCCTTTTCACTTGATGACACATTTCCCAGACTGGATGATTTGATTAGAGGCAAATTTTGGGGGTAGGGGGAGGGAGAAGTAGAGAAGTGAGGGCTGTCATTTGTGACAGCAGAATGTTAGAAGTGAAAGAGTGTAAGCAGTGGGTTCTTTGAAACTGTAGAGTGTCACTTACTAAACTAAACTGTAGAGCGTCACTTACTGAATGACCAGTTGCTTTACCATCTCAGAGCCCGAGTTTTCTCATCTCTGAGATGGAATCAGTCTCACTCAGTTTACAGAGACAAAGTAAAGACTGCGTGCTAAGTGCTGCCACAACCCCATGGCGCTAAGAGCCAGTGGAGTCCCTTCCTTGATTTCCTCCCCCAGAGAGCTGACCCCTGTGCTTTACTGCAGAGAGCAAAGAGCAGCAAACTTATCTATAAAATCTGGTTTGATTAGAGTTTCATGCTAAGATATAAACCTTGCTGGAAGCTCTTTGTATGTCTTATTTTCAAAGTCTGCAGCAACCCCCAAACTAATGCTCTGTATGCGTATTTTTGAGAGAATGAAAATGAAACTCAAAAGACTTAGACAGCATTGCTACAAAATGTCAAGAACCATGAATAAGGCTTTTTGCAGAAGTTACAGTGACATTCCATTAAGTCTCTTTGTTGAGGCTGCAAAGCCATTCTCTTAGAGTCATAGAAAAAAGCAAATGTATTTTCCAATGAGGTATTTCAGACCTTATTTTTAGAGGGATCATGTCATGTAACAAACCTCTGTTTCCTATGTTCTTTCTGTGGAAAGAATCTTTCTGAACTACTTCTAAGGTCAGAGGGAAGAGAGGGTGACAGGAAGGGATAAAGTGTAAGCATTACACATTTCCCTTTTTCTCTGACTCAGATTCTCTGAAATGTTATCTGGAAACACAATGCCAGGAGCAAGATCTCATCCACTTCCTCATCTTTTTTACTGTGTTTTAAATGCACAATGGAAGAGAATGATGCCTATCTCAAGAGGATAGCACTGACTGCCTCAAAACATCAGTTGTAATGTTAAAGCTTTGGAGTGAAAGTGACCATGCCAAAACCCTTCAAAGAGAGGCAGGATATGACACTCAGTGTGACTAAGAGATTTGGTGTCACCCAGCCAACATAAAATAGATGCACAAACAAGTAAATTAATCTGTAAATGAATTAAATACCCTGGTTATTACTCCCATCTTACAAGCTCGGAGTGCTGCTGTCTTGCTGGGTTCATTTGCCTTATGAAGTTCCCAGGGAGTCATTCTTTGTGGACAAAGTTTACACCCAAATGCAGCACATTGAAATTAATAAATATGAGAGAGAAAAGGTACTATCAGAAGAAAGCAAGAAGGGATAGAAAGACAGCCAAGAGATTCGTGTGGATACGGTATTCTGGCATCAAATGGAAAGTGCATTTTCAGGCAGAAGAATGCTGAAGATGCATCAAGTAAGAAGGGAAGAGGTCACCTGGGCTTAGCAACATCTCAGACTGTGTCCTTGAGGTGGACTGCTGAGGACAGGGCTCTACTGTGTGCAGGAGCGGGGATGAGGCTAGAGAGAAACCAGGAACTAGAGCGAAGGAAGCTGAGTCCAAGCGACTCTTGCAAGATGTTCTACTGTGGTGAAGAAGGAAAAGAAATGTGACTACCATGGAGACAAAGTAGACTCAGGGGAGGTTTCTTTTAGTGCGCAAATGGAAAAAATCATAGTAAGTATCCGTAGGAAAGAAAAAGAAAAATTGAGTGGCGGAGGAAAAAGAACTGAATTTTCTAAATAATTTAATAATAGTTACAGAGAATTGAAATAATAATATAATTGTATTTGATTATATCAATAGAATAGCTACCAGGCTTTTTGCATTTAGTACCCTCTAAAGTTACCAACTCCCTGAGTGTGGCGGTACAAATCTATAGTCCTAGGATTTCATTGGCTGAGACATGAGAATTGCTGCAAGTTCAAGACTAGCCTGGGCAAAAGAGTGAGATTCTGTCTTAGAAAACCCAAGTAAAATCAAATAAAAGCATAAATGAATAAATATGTAGGTAAATCATGCACCCTGCTTTTTATTCTCATTTTGCAAATGAGGAGCCTGGGGCTTTGAGTGTTGCTGCAACACACTACCAGGTGTGCCCAATCTGTGTCCTGCAAGCAACACGCAGCAGTTAACACCAATGCATGCAGTCCAACACAATTCACTTTAAAAATTGTGAGAGGTTTTTGAGAGATTTTCAGAGCTGGACTATGTGGTTCTCAACTATGAAAACTGAAGACTATAGCGGTATTTCTCAATGTCAAAAGCTTAGATTCTTAACCTTCAGCATATATAAGGCTCACTGAAGGTGCCTATTAAGCTACAGAATTCGATTCTCTAGTTCGGGGACAGGACTTCAGCATCTGCCTTTCAAATGTGCCCCCAGGTGATTCTGGAGCCACACAGGAAATGTCAGAGTCTAAAGAAAACCTCATGGATGCTGCTGGCCTCTTTGATGAAAAACTCCACTTCTTTCTACCATGCACATGTCCTCCTATGCTTTCAGTTGAGCCACAGACTAAACCAAAATGAAGGGAAAGCTGAAAGAACAACAGAGGAAGCAGAACAACCACTTCTTCTGTTCTCCTGCAAGAAGAATCTAAAAGGTAGGGCTGGAAAGATGGCTCAGCAGTTAAGAGTCTTTGTTGCTTTGGTACTCAGATTCAGTTCCCAGCCCTTACCCATGGCAGCTCACCCCATCTGCCCTTCCAGTTCTGAGGAATCTGTTGCCCTCCTCCTGCTGCTATGAGCCTCAGGGATGCATGGGGTGGGGTGCACATCCTCACACATGAGGCAGACTGTTAATGCACATAAAAGTAAGTAAGTATTTTTAAAAAGAAGTGGATGAAGTCAAATTTGGAGCACAAACCCTATGCTTATCTGTCCATCTGAACCTTTAGGACCCCTCCACTGATCATTGACTGGTCTTCAAGATGTCTCTATCAGACAGCCTTTGCTATTGTGATGAAGGGTTTCACCCAAACCATTCCTGTTCAGCCTCTTCATGGCCTCTGCCTCTCTAGTACAGCATTTCACTTAGGCCCACATCTAAAACCTGAGAAGGAAAAAAACTGTTGATATTATATTCCAATCTGAGAACTTGCTCTTTGCACAATCCTGGCATAGTTTACTCAAGCAAGGCAGAACATGCCAATTTGAGAATGGGTACAGCTGAGTTTAAACCCTGGCTCTCCTATGGAACATTCTGAATATACACCTTTCCTGGAGTTAGGGTTTCTAGTGCTGTGATAAAACATCATGACCAAAGGCAACTAGAGAAAGAAAGGGTTCATTTCTCCCTACAAATGCTCAGTTCCTACTTCATTACCCAAGGAAGTCATGGCAGTAACTCAAGTCAGGAACTGAGGCAGAGGCCACGGGTAATAAGGCTTGCTGGCACAATGACATAAGGCACTTAAGACTTGCACAGCCTGCTTTCATACACAACACAGTATCGCTTGCCCAGGAATGACAACTCCTGATCCCATAGTTCAGGCTTTCCCACATCAATTATTAATTAAGAAAATGCCCCACAGACTTGCCCATAGGCAATCTGGATGGAGGCATTTTCTCAGTTGAGCTTTCTCTTCCTGAATAACTCTGGGTTGTGTTAAGTTGACAATAAAATATAATAAAAATATATAAAACAACAACCAGTATTACAATGTGGTAAAACAATAACTTGGCAATTGAGAAGATTAAAAGCAGCAGTGTTCTTCATTTCTCAGGGTTTCACTTGTAAAGAAGAGAGAATAATAATGTGGAAGTCAAGGGAAGCGTTCCCTCAAGATGGCAACAAGTGCGCATCTCATTGCTAGCATTGATGCTCTTCACTGCAGATGTTGTTGTGATTTGTGGAGATGTACATGTGAAAGCATGGAGCAGTACCAGACATGGGTAGGTATCCTTGCTTTCTTCCCTGGGAGTCAACTCTGGGGTTACTGATCAATAGTTTTCAATGGAAAATCAAGGGAAGGCGGAAAGAGAAGGAGGGAGAACAGGAAGATGAGGAGGAGAGGCGGCAGACAGAGCAGCAACATGAAGAGGAAGAGAAGAAGAAAGAAGAGGAGGAAGAATTGAAGGATCTAGGATTGAGCCAAAAACATGAACCCATCCTGAGGCATAATAGAGGAATAAAAGAAATTAGAAAGTCACAGAGGAATTTTTTTTAACTTGGGCAGCAGGTTATACCAGAAAGACTAGAAGAATGCTCTCTTAGAAGTTTGGGGCATTTACAGGAAGTCCTCTGTTTCCTGGCCAGCATCACACCTACGCTGAAGGCACTCACCCAAAAGCAAGCCGATTTGAGATCCACACCCCCATCTTTGCAGAAATACTTCCAGTGGACTGGGTTTATACTATTTTGAAACATCAATAACTCTTAGGTCTTCCAGTAGCATATGATGAGACATATTTTACAATCTTGTTTTTGTTTGTTTTGTGTTTTTCTTGGGAATTTTGAAATAACGAAAGTCAAACCTACTTTTTCACGAAGGACTCCAAGTCAGCTGTCACTTTAAAATGATCTTTAAGATTCATTTGATGAAAGTTCAGCAACTGTTTTTGTGATACTAATTCAAAGCTTGTTTTTTGTCATATTAAATCAAAATCCCAGCCAACAATGTGCCATGGAATAGAACTAAAAAAAAAAAAAAAAAAAAAAAAGAACATCGCACATCGCCTCTCAATTCTAAATGTGCTGAAGTCCTGAGACCTGAGTGAGAACAATAATAATAGCAAACTACACATTTCTCAAGCCAAAGGCAAATAGAGTCATAACACAAGGTGAAAAGTTTTCAGAGAAATTCACAGAACAGTTTCAGTCTTAAAAATCAGGTAGGGCCAGGCAAGGGTGGTGCAAACCTTTAATCCCAGCAGTCAGGGAGGTAGAGGCAGGTGGGTTTCTGTGAGTTCGAGGTCAGCCTGGTTGGTGTACAGAGTGAGTTCTAGGACAGCACGAGCTACACAGAGAAGCCCTGTGTTGAAAAAAGGAAAAGAACCAGGTAGGATGTAGAAGTGAACTGTCACTGTCAAAATCCCCTGGATGAGCAACTTGAGGCTGCCAAGTTGTTGGACACTAGCTGAACTAGCTTCTTGACACTCAATGGTTTTGAAGATGGAGAAGCCTCATTAGCAATGGCTGGTAGATTGATGCCACTAAGTCAGGCACTTTCTTCAAAATGATTCTCTTCTGGAGTGTTGCCCTCTTAAGATTGAGAATGAGTGACTCTATGTCAGTAGGTGAGATCTACTCAAAACTCATGTCCCGGCTGATAACACTGCAGTGATGTAAAATTACTCACGTCCCTAAAGGAGCCAGCTAATCAGTTCTCTGTGATTTTGGTCAGACTGTTTCTTTTAACCCAACTCAGTGGCTATTCACCAAGACATGTGAATTTCCAGGGACTTGTATCTCTCATGTTAGTGTCATTTGACATTCTGATATGACCTTTGCCCTCAGGCTTAATTTCCTGTACTAAAGGCTGAGTCATCACATGTCTGATGTCTCATTTTTCCTTGCTTCTACTCCATGCTATGCACAATCCTTGGCAACAGTGGACACCCCAGCTTGGTCCCATCTTTCATTTTCTGGACAAATGCAATTCACATATTTTTTGACTTAATGGCACATTTGAATTTATTTCTAAAGTTGTATTTAATGCTATTTAAATTGATTTTTTTTCAAGAATTCTTTTGGTTGTGTTACTATTTTATTTGCCATTGTGACTTAAACCCTTGTTTTATTTCTAATATATTCTATTCTGGTGGCTAAATGAAACATTTTCAAATACTTTGTCTTAGAAAAGCAAGTAAACATATAACTGCTCTGTCTTAAGTAACCTTGGTATGTAGCCCAAGAATGTGTTAACTTTTGTTACACTAGTTTTTAGTACCAATGCCCAATATTTTAATTTATTTTTGTGAGTATACTTAGTTGTAAAGAAAGTTTCCTTTTGCTGTAAAGTAAGATACTGTGTAAGACTGTGTCCATTTCTGATCTTTCTATTTTGTTCCATCTATGCTGTAGTTTATGTGCAACAGAATTCACCAAATTGAAAAATATTACATTTCAAAATTTATATACATATAAAAAGCATGTGTGTGTATATGTGTGTGTGTGTGTGTGTGTGTGTGAGAGAGAGAGAGAGAGAGAGAGAGAGAGAGAGAGAGAGAGAGAGAGAAAGAGAGAGAGAGCAAATGTGAGAGAGATTTTGTGGGTACTCAAACACAACTTGTGGGAGTCAGCTCTTGGCTTCCATCACGGATTGACCTCAGATTATGAGACTTGGCAGCAAGTGCCTTTACCCACTAAACTATCTTACCAGCCCAGGATTCACCAATTTTTAGTATAATTTTACAGACATGTTCAATCATTTAACCACAAGGACAGATATAACAGAAAACGTCTGTCTCTCCACTCAGTTCCTTGCCCTCCTTTACAGCCAGTGTTCACCCCATTGTGTTCTCAGCAATCATGAATCAATTTTCTGCAACTGTTGAGGAAACTTCTCATTGTTTGAGTTTGAGCTTTGCTTGTTATGTCTAACAAATGTATAAATTTTTCATATTTTATAATATTGTTGAGATCCAGTCACTTTTTAACTGTCTATATTTTCAAAAGTCTCCTGTTAAGTTGAAGAGTATCTGTGCTTCTTTCATAAGATTTAGTTTTGAATTTCTGCATCCATTTTTCTAAATAAGGCTGACCTTAATTTCTCAGTTTGTTGCATGAACAAACATTCACTCAAGCCAGAAAAAGGATCAATGACTAACCAAAGGAGCAATTCCATCCAAGTCCATCAAAGTGAATTCATGAGTCTACTGGATTTATTTACAGGTATATGATAAGGGCCTACTTACAGGCACTGGGTAACCCTAAAACAGCGATGTCACATAAAAGTCCCACCCCAGCATGTGTAACGATGCTTCTAAAGCTACACAGATGGAGTTCCCCCTTCAGTTGGCTTTCTTCTCCTTACACTCCAGCATCATTCAAAACTCACATGTATTTAGGGCAGAGTCTTGCACAGCTGGGAATGGGGTGGGTCACAAAAGGAACTGAGTGGTTAGAATCTCTGATGAAGATTTAGTGGCTCTCTGTAGCTCCTCCTTCCATGAAGTAATATCAGAAGACCTGGTCTTATGCAAGTCTCTTGTTAGTCACTGCTCCCCACTGAGACAGAAAATGGCCAAGTTATGCCTGGTAGGCAGTGTTCTTCAACTGTGCTGTCTTTTTTGCAGGTCAAAATCCATTTCTGGGAAAACTCCTCAGTGACTTACAAATTCAAAGGAACAATTTCGCTTCTGTCAGAACTCCTCCGTACCTCACCCCCAATTAGTAGAAAGAGACTGAAACTAGTTGATCAGAAAATTTAGGCATTAACTACATTTCTGTAAAGTCAGATCTCATCCATCCAGATTTAGCTTAACTAAAGTATTTGACTTGTATTTATTAAATGTAGGATAAATTGTTGTGATCCATAAGACTGGTAGTTAAGTGACTGAAATTAGAACTTTGAGTGGCTTGAGTTTATCCTGAGTTTCTAGTTATTCAAAAATAGTGCAGGAGCAAGCAGAAAGTGGGGCTCTTAAATAATAGTGAAAAGGCAAAGGGGATGGGGTTTGAGCTTTCAAATGAGCATTTTGTTTTCATGTTATTGACAGATGGAAGTAGGGTTAAAAATGTGAAGTAGGTAAGTCATCCATAAAAGACCAGGTTCAGTAAAGTCAGCATATAAAGGAAAAAATGATAGAAGAGTATCATGAGGGTTTTTTTTTTGCTTGTTTTCTAGAATGATAATCCATTTTTGCAAAGGCCCCGTTAAGTAGACTTTTAGTGGGATAAACATTGTCAAGATAACCAAAATTGTTTATGGTAATTTGTTTCATTTATGGGATTATGTCAAAGAAGTTGTATTAAAATTATCTTATAAAGGTAGATACTTGGTAATAATTAAAATGTAAATCAGGAGAGTCAGTGATTTTACTGATGGATGAATGATGATAGCTATTGTCCACATGTATGTGCAAGAGATGGATACACTAGGTTGTTTTATGGTTGTGATCTTAGTTGCTATATTCACTTACTGAAGAATATCTTGATTATTTCCAGATTTTGTCCACTGTAAACAAAGCTGCTATAAAGGTCGGCTTGTGGTTTTATATAGAGGTTTTTTTTAAATGAGTTTTCAGCACATACGACTAAATAAATACCAGGTAATGAATTTTCTCTATCCCAGGTTAAGAGTATGTTTAATTCCATAAGAAATAGTCAGACTTTGCAAAGGAAGCGTGCAGTCTTGCTTTCTCCTAGTTTCTGTTTACTAGGGTTTATAATTTCAGCCATTCTAATCAATGAGCATGGGGTCTCGGTCAGTGCTCAGTGGGGTCTGCTTTGGCTATTGAGATGTGTGTGATACAGAGCATCTTCTCGCATGCTTTCAATCTGCCTGCCTTCCTGAGTGGGCACTGACTCAAGTCTCTCCTGATTTTTAGAGTTCTTTGTTTCCTTCTTGTTGAGTTCCAAAGATTCTTTGTACGTTTAAAATAAAAAACCCAACTCTCAACTAGACATGCTTTTTATAATATTTTCCCTAGTCTGTGCTTGGTCTTCACAGCCCCTTCGGAGTCCTTTTCAAAGTAGTTTCTAATTTTAAAACTCTAGTTCAGCAGTTCTCAACCCATGGGTTGCGACCCCTTTGAGGGTCACGTATCAGACATCCTGCATATTAGATATTCACATTACAATTCACAAAAGTAGTAAAACTGATGTTAAGAAGTAGCAGCAAAATAATTTTCTGGTTGGGGCATTACCACGACATGAGGAACTGTATTAAAGGGTGGCAGCGTATAGAAGATGGAGAACCACTGTTCTTGTTTATTGAAGAGTCCTTTCATTATTCGCGTCTCTGGTCTTGTTTCTTAAATGTCGTTACTACCCTGGGCTATCCAGGTTTTCTCCTTTGTCATCTCTGAAGGAATTTATGGTATTACACTTTATATGTAAGTCTATGGTCCCCTTTAGGTGAACTCTTGGAGAGGGTATAGTGTGCTTAGGTTTCTGATTGGCATGTAGGTGTCTATCTCTTCTGCACCATTTGTCCCATTTTATTTTAAGCTTAGCTGTGTTGTTTAAAGGGTATTTGTTTCTTTTCTTTCCTGTCATTCCATTTTACAGTGGGGAGTTTTTAACATATATATACTTCATTACAGTGCTGGAAATGTAAATCCCCTATTAAGTGTTTGTTGAAATGAGCAGGCACATGGCCAGAAAGTTGAGTCTGAGAGGAGAAAGTAGGGGAGTTAGGAAATTCATTGCTAGTTTTCTTCTAGTCTGATTACTAAGATGTCATTAATGAGTGTTCTGTTTTGCACAAAACCACAAGCATGTCATGGTATTACTTAACTTTAGCCAGAGGCATGATTTTCTTGAATTATGTTCAGTTCCAACATCTGTGGTGAATTCAGCCCCTGTTTGTGGCTGGACTATGGTAGGGTGCAAGGGTGGTTTGGGATCAGGTCAGGAAGTGGCAACAAGAGACCAATCCACCCCCCAAAACTGACATGTTCTTGACAGGTAATTATCACCATTAAAAGTTAATTTTCAAAAAGTAAGGCTTCTTGTATCTACTTAGTGTAGGGTCATCATTATAGTTCAACTTTAAGTCCAGTTTGGAAGCTTACTCCCAATTTTTCCTTATGCCATCTTCGTGACCAGTTAAACACAACCTCTCTGTGTTTCAGGGTGTTTGTTTGTTTGTTTTTCTGCTTGTTTGTTACATCAAATAAGATCACTTTAATGGTTTCTTTCTCTTTCTCTTGGGTTTCACAGTCTTAGAAAGGACATTGAATTAACAGCACAGTGTCAAGCTGGCATCAGGACACTGAAACCCAGTTTATTTTTGTACATCCAGGCAGTAATGTTTTCATGGAACATTGACTAGGTGCCAGCCACTGTTGTAGGATTTGGCTTATAAAGGCAAATAGGACATTATTCTTATTGCTAAGTTGTTCATCGAAGGAACAACAGACAAGAAAAGAAAGGCAATATGATGTGGTAGCTGCCTAACTAGAGCCCTGTTCCTGGTGTTCTGGAGAGAAAGGACTATGGGGTCCAATGCCTTTGAGCGCCTATAAGCCATCTCAGTGTTTAGAGGGCAGGGGTTCTGAGCTGAACACACATGTTCAAGGGCTGAGGATGATCCTTAGTAGCCATAGTTTCCTACCAGCATCTATGTTTGGTGAGATTTTTCAACCTCAGCGTTTTCTTCATCAAAACCACATTGGAATTCCAAGGTATTGTTTAATCTTTTGATCTTAAATAATTTGAACAAACTAGAAATGTGTTTCCTGGAAAGGAGAATGACTTCTTCAAACAGAAGAATGGGGTACGTGACTGACCACCTCCTCTCCTTTAAAAATACATCCTATTCTGGACTGCACCCTTTGTTTTGAAAAGAGACTTTAATCAAACCGATCACATGTCTGTGGATTAAAAGATGACTGGATTAACTGTGACAGGTGAAATGAGAATAAAAACTTCCCTAGATAAGATTTGAACCATTTATTAAAGACCTCTTATTTTTCAGAGTTTACTTTAATTCTGCACAGAGTATTTGCAATAGACATTAGTTTAATCTTTGAAAACTTGTGCTTTGGCTGTTGCTTTGAGACGAAGATTCTATGTGGCAATATTTGATGACAAATTCCGGGCAAGGCTCAATTCTGCTTTATAAATGGCAGGAACTAAAGTGCAACCAACAACCAAGACAAAACAAAAGAGCATATCTTTCTATCGTGTCTCGGGTATAAAACTGTGATTTATGGATTTCTATTCACCTAGAAGAGGAAGTGGTTTGACTGCATAACCTCACATCATTATCTTGCTGGCAAACCAGAGCTGCTGCCATTTAGGACATGTGTCAGCCAACTAACTCATAGTCCAAGACCAGGAGTCTACAGAATGGAGACCAAGCTGTCTTCTATGGCACAAGGCATTCTAATAGATGTTTGCGCAAAAGCCATTGTGCAAAGTATAGGATAGGGCAGTGTTTCTAAAAATGTGCCAAGACAGGGGAAATGGTTTAATCCTGTATTTGCACACACATTTCAGTACATATGTGTGGCTATACGATGGGCAGGTTTATTAAACCTCTTATTTCCCGAATGAGGCTAAATGTGTGAAAGTGAAGTGTAAAGCAGCGAGTCAGCTTAAAGACCATCGAGAAAGAGATAGCACATACGAGAGCTACAGTGGACGCATCTGTGCTGTCCTCTGGGCTCAGGTTATGATGCAAGAGTATTAGCTTTGCTGATTACTAAATATATAAGAGACTACTCATAGCCTCAAATCTTCCATTTCCTCAACTACAAAATGGAGAAAAAAATGCATTGTTAACAGGTTCTTGTAAGGGTTAAACAAGCAAGTGAGGTCCTTTCTACTATCCCATCAGATAACAAAAGCTCACTAAACGTAGTTTTTGGCATTATGATTACTAATAAAATGACTTCGAAAAGGTATACCTACTGAGTTAATACTAAAGGACTCAACTTTTTCCTAGATTCTGACATCAAAGAGATGAATGCAGCACGGTACCTCTTTCAAGATGCTGAAAGTCTGGGGGCAAAAGGAAAATTGTGGATGAAAATTCGTGTGGGATGTGAACAAGTCAGAACTGCAGAGAAACCTCCCCTGTCTGACAGATATATTCCACATGCCAGAAGGTTCGGTGCAGGCTTTTCGGGGAGGAAAGGTATCAGCGGTGTTTCCCAGCTTTGAATCCTAGGGTCTATCTATAAAACCAGCCTGGCAAGAAAGATTTACCATTTGTGCAATGGCGATGCTATGGTTAAGGGGGTGGCCAACTCCTGCTCTCTTATTAGATTTGACTTCTGCAAAAGCAGCATCTCTCCAGTCCTGGGAAGTGGTAAGTTTTAAAATATTTATTTAAGTTTGTATATTATCAGGTTTAATAACTGGTTCACAAAATCCCCAAATACTTTACAATTGGTTCTTAAAATTATTACCCATGTACATCAGTGTAAGGTGGGCCAAGCATGCTATAACAAAGACTGAGAGGCAAGTCAGTAGTCTTCAGAGTTGTAGGGGCTTTGTCAAAAAGTAGATTTTTTTATTTGCAAGTTCACAGACTCTTTCGATTTTGATAAATATTAATCTTTAATAGAAGATGAGTAAAAGGTTGAGACATATTTTACAAAAGTATCCGAAGCCAAAGAAAGGTATGTGATAGTGAATAAAAAGTACCTTAGTCTCTTAGGGACCTGTGTTTGAATTCTTCCTCTGCTGTTTCTTGGCTGTTCCTTTTTTAACCTTGTTGAGACTTTTTTCCATTACTGGAAGTAAATTGTGACTATGAAGTCATGGAGGCATGTCACCACTTCCCACCACAATGGAAGGCACGGAGACGATTTCTCCATTCACAGGACCAAAATAATAACTCACATTTGAAAATGATGATGAAAGTGAATGAAACCGACACTAAAAGAAGAAGTGAAATTAAGCGCTTTTGCTAACGTGATCTGATTCCTTCTGGTGGCAACTCACTTCAGATCCGTCTACACTGTTTCCTAAAGTCTCAGTGCGTTTCAGTTTTCCACTCACTGGGGTTCTTTTCCGCTTCCTTTCAAAACTCACAGGGCAATTTGAATTTGCTGCGGTTAGGAACTGGAGATTGGCGTAAGTGTATGTTTTAGGACACTGCACTCTCCTCTCTGTTGATACTTTCGAGTATTGCTTTACACTTCAGAAACAGTGACAGAAAAGCAGCCAGTGTAAAGAAGGAGGCCTGCTGCCTGGTCTTCTTAGCATCTTCTTGGGCATTAGGGCTGATGATACAGGGCTAGATTAAGCAGCTTCTCCAAAGAGTCTATGTCTAGTACCCAGCACCTATGCATATGTCATTTTTCATGGCAGAAGACTATGTAGATATGATTAAATAACCATCAAAGAAGAGAAAAGTGAAATAGACAGGTGGGCCAAGTACAATCATGTCTTTGAAAGAGAAGATCCTCATGTGGCGGCAATGCTTCTCAAACAAGCACTCAGAAGGTTGAAGCAGAGGGATCAGGAGTTCAAGGTTAATCTGGTCTACACAGAGTCTCAAAGTGTAAAGTTTTAAAAGAACTGTGGACTCAGCCCATTGGTAGAGTCCTTTTCTAGAATGAGATGCAGTACTGCATTTATGCAGATGAGTGGTGTGGTCTGACAAGATTGAGGAGGGGCGGTAATGGGAGCAGAGGCTGCGGTGGAGAGGGTCCTGAAGGAAGAAACCATAGCCTGAGAAGTGCAGGCCGCCTCCAGAAAGTAGAAAAAAACCTGGACACAAGTTGTTTCTTAGATCGGTTAGGAAGGATACAATCTCACCTATGCTTTAATTTTAGCCTGGTCAGTTTTTTTTTAATTCCTAATATCTAGAACTGTAAAATTACAAACCTGTATGGCATTTAAATGATGAAATCTTTAATTTTTCTATTTTAGCCATACACTGGAACTTGTTTCTATGGAGTAAATCAAACTATTTATAGCTATAGACACACTAGGCTCTTGAGTTTGAGTACAACTCTGTTTCTGAACCTCAGCACAGGCTATTTGTTTTTAGAAGGATAGGCATCATTACAATCCTCCCAAAGCTGCCAGAACACAATGGATGAAACATAGCCATCTACCAGCAATAGATGAATATACTACCCATTCATATCCCCCCACATCTTCACACATCCTAATAATTAAACCCTATGGTTCCTAGAGTCTCCTGGCCCTGATAAAGCAATTTCTCTGAGTATTTCATACTCACTGATTTCTTATGTTGAACATTTATAAGCCATTGTGTGTGGATTAATACTTGGTAGTTAGATTTATATGAGGAAAAATAAGATACATTATCCACATTTTAGTTTCCTGCTAAATATCTTTGGCTGCATAACTAGACAAATAATTAAACTTAAAAATAATCTTCTTAATCTCTCTAACCAGCATGCTGAGATGTCAAGCTTTGGTCTAGACTTCCTTGCTGAGTCTCAGAGCCTGGTAAATTGCTATAGCGTCAGGTACAATCTGAGCTCAACATTAAGCATTATAGCTTTGAAGTATTGGATTCCAATAGAGCTCTTTCCAGCAGAACTCTGAATAAGCCATGAGCTCTGACTAATGGTAGACTCCATGCTCTCCATTGCCCTGAAACTGCTTCATACCAAAGGAAGGCAGTCTGAAGGCAAACATTGCTTGTGTGCACTCTGTGCTACCGAAAGCTAATTGTTCTCTGTTGCCTGAACTGACTCTACTGAACTTGCTACCTCCCTACAGCTTATTGGGACTCTCCTATTTAGCACGGATTGCAACATTTCACATTTCACAAGCTGGGTTTGTTCTGCAAATAGTACTTTTCTGGTTTGAAAAGATGTCCTCTATGCACTTGCTCCCTTCGCTCTCCCAGTCTCTTACTGTCATGGGTTGTGTTCATTCTGCAGTCACATCTCACTAGATACTTCCTTCAACTTAGCACATATAGGTGTGAGGTACGATGCTGATATTCTACTATGAACAGAGGAATCTTTATATTAGGGTTACTTTCTAACAAAGTGATAGTGGTATTTCATTTATATTTTAATAAATAAAACTTGCCTGAAGATTAGAGAGTAAAACAGCCCCACTGGTCAGCATTACAGACCAGGCAGTGGTAGCATACCTCTTTAATCCTAGTAGCCACAGTAGTTGCCATAGAAACTGAGCGGTGCATGCCTTTAATCCCAATGGTGCATAATTTAATCCCAGAACTGGAGAGGATTATAAAACGGGGGGAGACAGCTCTCAGGCTCAGTCTTATTCTGAGATTTCTGGAGGCAGGTTTGCCATTCGACTGAGGTAGAGGTAAGAGCCAGTGGCTGGCTATTTTGCTTTTCTGATCTTCAGGTTAAACCCCAATTTCTCTTTGAGTTTTTATTAATCATGCCTCACAAAGTAAAAATAAATGCAACAGACCCAGTAGAAGTACCTTCTCCCTGGTGACTACAGCAACATTATCATGGGAAGCTCCTCCTCCATGTGACTTTCAAAGCTTCTTTGCTCAACTTGGCTGTCCCCACTGGGATCCTGCTGTCCCTTAAAAGGGAAGTGACCACCTTTTGTGATGGGTCAGGACTTATCAGCGTTCTGTCTTAACTTTCAAAAAGTACCTCTCCCTCTCTATCCCCACCCTGGTGTGTGTGTTTGCGCGACTTTAGTGGTACAGCACTAATAAGTTGCCCATGGTCCACTAAATATCCTCCCACCCACACTGTGAAAGCAACTCTAAATGAACTCAGTGGGACGCAGGCCTTCCATTGTGTGTTATATTACCCTGAGAGGTAAAAGAAAACTTTCAATGCTACCAAAAAACAGCAACAAAAACCATAATAATAAAAAAGAAGATATGAAAGTAGAAGGGGGTTTGTGGGAAGAGGGGACTTCATTAGGAGAGGGAGGGGGATGACAAGAGAGATGGGGTGAAAATGTCTAAAATTATTGCATACTTGTATAAATCTTCAAGAATAAAAAAGAAAACAAAAGAAACAAAAATAGAAATACATGAATGATTGTAAACTGGTGTAGGACAATTCTATATTCTGTCAATTATGTTTTAAATAAACGCCAATTGGCCATTAGCCAGGCAGGATGTATAGGTGGGACAACCAGACAGGAAGTAGAGGTGGGGCAATAAGAACAGGAGTATTTTGGGAAGAAGGAAGTTCTTTCCGCAGTCCTTCCCAGACCACAGAAGAAGCAGGATGTGACCTGCCCCGCTGAAAAAGGTACTGAGCCATGTGGCTAAGATAGATAAGAATAATGGGTTAATATAAGCTACAAGAGCTAATAAGAAGCCTAAGCTAATGGGCCAATCAGTTTACAATCTTATGGAGACCCTCTGTGTGATTTTCTTTGGGGCTAAACAGCTGCGGGAACTGGGCAGGACAGAAACCCCAACAAGCAGGTCCTCATGTTACAGTAAACCAACTTTATTGTAGATTGATCGTGTTAATTTTCTGTATTTATTTATTTATTTTATTAGATTTTTTTTTAAAAATACCAATCCAAATTCCCACTCCCTCCCATCCTTCTATTCCCTCCACACACCCTCCTACCCCACCCCCTTCAATCCTTAGAGAGGGCAAGGCACCTTGCCCTGTGAAAGGTCCAAGGCCAACTACATCTAGGCTGAGCAAGGTATACATCCAAAGAGAATAGGATCCCAAAAAGCCAGTACATGCAGCCGAGACAAATCCCAGTACCACTGCCAGTGGCCCCTCAGTCTGCCCCAGACATGCAACTGTCAATCCCATTCAGAGGGACTAGCTTGGTCCTATGCTTGTTCTTCCTAGTCGCGTTGGAGTTGGTGAGCTCCCATTAGCTCAGGTAAACTGCTTCAGTGGATGAACCCCTCATAGTCTTGAACTCTTTACTCATATTCTCATTCCTTCTGCTCTTCAACTGGACCTTGGGAGCTCGCTCCAGTGCTCCGATGTGGGACTCTGCCTCTGTTTCCGTCTGTTGCTGGACGAAGGTTCTATGGTGATATTTAAGATTATCATCAATCTGAATACAGGGCAATGCCAGTTTGGGCACCCTCTCCACTATTGCCTAGGGTCCTAGCTGGGGTCATCCTTGTGGGTTCCTGGGAATTTCTCTAGAGCCAGGCTTCTTGCCAAACACATAATGGCTCCCACAATCAAGACATCTCTCTCCTTGCTCTCATACCTGTCCCCCCTCCATCTCAACCATCCCATTCCCTCAAGTTCTCCTCAACCCTCCCCTTCTCCCTTCCTCTTCCTCCTCTCCTCCTCCCTTTACCCCACCACCCCCGCTCCCATGCTCCCAATCCTGTCAGGCAACCCTGTCTGTCTCCAGCCCCCAGGTGGGTCCATATATGTTTTTCTTTGGGTTCACCTTATTACTTAGCTTCTCTAGGATCATGAACTATAGACTCAATGTCTTTTGTTTATAGCTAGTATCCACTTAAGAGTGAGTACATACCATATTCATCTTTTTGGGTCTGGGTTACCTCACTCAGGATAGTGTTTTCTAATTCCATCCATTTGCATGCAAAATTCAAGATGTCATTGTTTTTTAGTGCTTAGAAGAACTCTAATGTGTACATGTGCCACACTTTCTTTATCCATTCTTCAGTTGAAGGGCATCTAGGTTGTTTCCAGGTTCTGGCTATTACAAATAATGCTGCTATGAACATAGTTGAACAAATGCTTCTGTAGTATGATTGAACATCTTTTGGGTATATTCCCAAAGGTATTGCTGGGTCCTGAGGTAGGTTGATTCCCAGTTTTCTGAGAAACTGCCATATTGATTTCCAAAGTGGTTGTACAAGTTTGCATTTCCACCAGCAATGGATGAGTGTTCCCCTTACTCCACATCCTCTCCATCATAAACTATCATTGGTGTTTTTGATCTTAGCCATTCTGAAAGGTGTAAGATGGTATCTCAGAGTTATTTTGATTTGCATTTCCCTGATAGCTAAGGAAGTTGAACATTTCCTTAAGTATCTTTTGGCCATTTGAAATTCTTCTGTTGAGAATTCTTTGTTTAGTTCAGTACCCTGTCTTTTTAATTGGGTTATTTAGAATTTTTCTGTCTAATTTCTTGAATTCTTTATATATTTTGGAGATCAGTTCTTTGTTTGATGTGGGAATGGTGAAGATCTTCTCCCATTCAGTCTTAATGACAGTGTCCTTTGCTTTACAGAAGCTTCTCCATTTCAGGAGGTCCCATTTATTCATTGTTGCTCTTATTGTCTGTGCTACTGGGGTTATACGTAGGAAGTGGTCTCCTGTGCCCATGTATTGCAGGCTCTTCCCACTTTCTCTTCTAACAGGTTCAGTGTGGTCGGATTTATATTGAGGTATTTAATCCATTTGGACTTGAATTTCATGCATGGCAATAGATATTGATCTATTTTAATTCTTCTACATGTTGAATCCAGTTGTGCCAGCACCATTTGTTGAAGATGCTTTCTTTTTTCCATTGTATAATTTTAATTTCTTTGTCAAAAATCAGTTGTTCATAGGTGCGTGGATTAATATCCAGGTCTTCAATTCGATACCATTGGCCAACGTCTCTGTTTTTATGCCAATACCAAGCTGTTTTCACTACTGTAGCTCTGTAATAGAGCTTGATGTCAGGAATGGTGATGCCTCCGGAAGTTCCTTTATTTTATAGGATTGTTTTGGCTATCCTGGGTTTTTTGTTTTTCCATATGAAGTTGATTATTATTCTTTCAAGGTCTGTGAAGAATTTTGTTGGGATTTTGATGGGGATTGCATTGAATCTATAGATTGGTAGGATTGCCATGTTTACTATGTTGATCCTTCCTATCCAAGAGCATGGGAGATCCTTCCATTTTCTGGTATCTTCCTCAATTTCTTTCTTTAAAGACTTACAGTTCTTGTCAAATAGGTCTTTCACTTCCTTGGTTAGTGTTACCCCAAGATAGTTTCTGTTATTTGTGGCTATTGTGAAAGGCAATGTTTCTTTAATATTCTTCTCAGCTTCTTTATCATTTGTGTATAGGAGGGCTACTGATTTTTTTGAGTTGATCTTGTATCCTGACACATTACTGAAGGTATTTATCAGCTGTAGGAGTTCTCTGGTAGAGTTTTTGGGGTCACTTATGTATACTATAATATTATCTGCAAATAACAAATGTTTGACTTCTTCCTTTCTAATTTGAATCCCCTTGATCTCCTTTTGTTGTCTTATTGCTATTGCTAAAACTTCAAGAACTATGTTGAAAATATATGGAGAGAGTGGAAAGCCTTGTCTTGTTCCTGATTTTAATGGAATTGCTTTGAGTTTCTCTCCATTTAATTGGATATTAGCTGTTGGCTTGCTGTATATTGCTTTTATTATATTTAGATATGATCCTTGTAACCCTGATCTCTCCAAGACCTTTATCATGAAGGGGTGTTGGATTTTGTCAAATGCATTTTCAGCATCTTATGAAATGATCATATGGTTTTTTTCTTTCAGTTTATTTATATGATAGATTTCATTCATGTAATTTTCTTTCTTGGTTGAGTCTTTGTGTGGTTTTGGTATCAGAGTAACTGTAACCTCATAAAAAGAGTTTGGCAATGTCCCTTCTGTTTATATTATGTGGAACACTTTGAGGAATATAGGTATTATCTCTTCTTGGAAGTTCTGGTAGAATTCTGCACTAAAACCATCTGGCCCTGGGCTTTTTTTTTTTTTGGGAGATTTTTGATGACAGCTTCTATTTCCATGCAGCTTATAGGTCAATTTAAATTGCTCACCTGGTCTTGATTTAATTTTGGTATATGGTATCTATCTAAAAAATTGTCCATTTCTTTTACATTTTCCAATTTTGTGGCATACAGGCTTTTGTAGTAAGACCTAATGATTCTCTGAATTTCCTCAGTGTCTGTTGTTATGTCCCCCTTTTCATTTCTGAGTTTGTTAATTTGGATGTTCTTTCTACGCCTTCAATTAGTTTGGATAAGGGTTTGTCAATCTTGTTGATTTTCCCAAAGAACCAGCTCTTTGTTTCACTGATTCTTTGTATTGTTTTCTTTATTTCTATTTTGTTGATTTCAAGCCTCAGTTTGATTATTTCCTGTCTTCTACTCCTCCTGGGTGAGTCTGCTTCTTTTTGTTCTAGAGCTTTCAGGTGTGCTGTTAAGTCACTAATGTAAGCTTTCTCCATTTTCTTTATGTGGGCACTTAGTGCTATGAATTTTCCTCTTATAGTGTCCCATAGGATTGGATATGTTGTGCCCTTATTTTTATTGAATTTAAGAAAGACTTTAATTACTTTCTTTATTTTCCTTGACCCAGGGGTGGTTCAGTAGTTGACTGTTCAGTTTCCATGAGTTTGTAGGCTTTTTGAGAGTAGTATTGCTGTTAAATTCCAACTTTAATCCCTGGTGATCTGATGAGACACAGAGGGTTACTCCAATATTTTGTATCTGTGGAGGTTTGCTTTGTTACTGAATATGTGATCAATTTTAGAGAAGGCTCCATAAGGTGCTGAGAAGAAGGTATATTCTTTTGTGTTTGAGTGGAATGTTCTATAGATGTCTGTTAAGTCCATTTGATTCATTACATCTGTTAGTTCTCTTATTTCTTTGTTAAGTTTCTGTCTGGTTGACTTGTCCATTGGTGAGAGTGGAGTGTTGAAGTCTCCTACTATTAGTGTGTGGGGTTTGATGTGTGATTTAAGTTTTAGTAATGTTTCTTTTACATATGTGGGTGCTCTTGTATTAGGGGCATAGATGTTCAGGATTGCGACTGATCCTTAATGAATTGTTCCTGTTATGAGTATAAAGAGTCCTTCTCCATCTCTTCTGACTGATTTTAGTTTTAAATCAATTTTGTTAGATATTAGGATAGCCACACCTGCTTGTTTCTTAGGTGCATTTGATTGGAAAACCCTTATCCCAACTCATTACTCTGAGGTAGTGTCTGTCTTTGAGTTTGAGGTGTGTTTCTTGTAAACAGCAGAAGGCTGGATCCTGTTTTCATATTCATTCTCTTAGCCTGTGTCTTTTTATAGGCGAATTGAGTCCATTTATATTAAGCGATATGAATGAATAGTGGTTGTTAACTCTGGTTATTTTTCCATAGTAGTGTTTGTGTGTTTCCCTTCTTCAGGTTATGCTGGTGGGGGGTTATCAGAAGTCTATGTTTTTGTGGGTGTAGTTAGCTTCCTTGGGTTCTGGTTTTCCTTCTAGTATCTTGTGTAAGGCTGGGTTTGTGGATATGTATTGTTTAAATCTGTTTTTGTCATGTAATATCTTGTTTTCTCCATTGATGGTTAATGAAAACTTTGCTGGGTATAGTAGTCTGCAGCACATCTATCTAGAACCTTTTAGCTTTCATTATTTCCATTGAGAAGTCGGGTGTAATTCTGATAGGTTTACCTTCATATGTTACTTGACTTTTTCCTTCGCAGCTCTTAATATTCTTTCTTCATTCTGTATGTTTTGTGTTTTCGTAATTATATGGTGAGGGGATTTTTTTGATCCAGTCTATTTGGTGTTCTGTAAGCTTTTTATACCTTCATAAAAATATCCTTCTTTATGTTGGGAAAGTTTTTATAATTTTCTTGAATATATTTTCTGTGTCTTTGAGCTGGAGTTCTTCTCCTTCTTCTACCCCTATTATTCTTAAGTTTGGTCTTTTCATGGTGTCCCAGATTCATTACATCTGTTAGTTCTCTTATTTCTTTGTTAAGTTTCTGTCTGGTTGACTTGTCCATTGGTGAGAGTGGAGTGTTGAAGTCTCCTACTATTAGTGTGTGGGGTTTGATGTGTGATTTAAGTTTTGTGTTAAGAATTTGTTGGATTTAATGTTTTCTTTGACCAATAAGTCTATTTCCTCTATAGTATCTTCAGCACCTGAGATTCTTTCTTCTATCTCTTGTATTCTGTTGATTATACTTGTCTCTGTAGTTCCTGTTCATTTACCCAGATTTTCCATATCCAGAATTCCCTTGGTTTGTGTTTTATTGCCTCTATTTCAGTCTTCAAGTTTTGAACTGTTTCCTTCACCTGTTTGATTTTTTTTTCTTGTTTTTTTTGGGGGGGGTTCTTTGAGGGATTTATTAATTTCTTCTAATTTTTTGTTTGTCTTCTCTTCCATTTCCTTAAGGGAGTTTTTCACTTCCTCTTTAAACGTCTCCATCATTTTCATAAAGTTAAGTTTAAAGTCATTTCCTTCTACTTCTTCTGGTTTAGGATGATCAACTTTTCCTGATATGTGACCACTGGGTTCTGGTGTTACCATGTTGCTTTTTAGGTTGTTGGAGAAATTCTTGCATTGGCGTCTACCCATTTCTTCCTTCAAATGAGGCCACCTGTATCTTTGTGTCTTGGTCCAATCCTTATTGTGGCTGTCTGAGTACTTGGGAGTTTTTCTTGGTCTGCTCTGTACTGTCAATGTTTGTCTCAGAAAGCCTCTTGGTCCCCTGCTCTCTTGGTCTTCTCTCCTGGTTTGCCCTTTTGGTGCTCTCTCTTAATCTCCACAGTGGTGTAGCAAGCTCTTGGTCCCCTCAGTATTATAGCAAGCTCTCAGCTCTTAGGCTGGGTGTGGTGAGTATCTTGGGAGTTCAGGGGATAGGTTTGGGTTTTGGGGAAGCCTAGCCACAGGAAACTCCCTGCTGGCTGGCTAGAAAAGCCATAAGAGTTGGGGAAGGGGCCCCTGGGTTTTGTCCCACTGTGGAGGTCCTAGAGAGTGGGGCATCTGGCCATGTGGCTGTTCACTCACCTCTTAAGTCCCCTCAGTATTGAAGCAAGCTGTGTTTCAGAGTTCCATGGAGACTGCAGGAGAGAAGGCAGGTTTGGGGGCAGGTTGTAGCTAGTAGTTTGGATGGGGGCTGGATGGGTTTGGGGGAGAGCCTAGCAGCAGGAAACTCCCTGCTGGCTAGCTAGAAAAGCCCAAAGAGTTGGAGAAGGGGCCCGAGGTTTTGCCCTGCTGGGGAGGTCCTAGAGAGTGGGGCATCTCGCCATGTGGCTGTTCACTCACCTCTTAGGTCCCTTCAGTATTTAATTTTCTGTTTCTGTAAACTATTCAAGAAAATTGAAAACATCCATCTGATCTGAGCACAATTTTTATAAGTAAAAGCATCTTTATTGCTTAATAAAAATGTAGATGAGTAAGCCAGCATTCACTAAAATCAATATTGAGAATTCCACATCTGTGCTGCAGTGGTGTTTTCTGACTGCTGTCTTGAAGGTGCAAGGGCAAGCACACAGCCTAGAATCTAAGTCTTTCAAAAGCCAAGGGATAAACCATGCAGCTCTTCTATGGGCAATATTTCTATATATTAATAAAACTCCAGCATTTAAATGCTGTGGCATTATTAATGGCATATGTGGGAAATGAAGGAAATGCACTAAGTAGCCCTGCTGTCTCTGAGTCCTATGCTAACCCACTGACACCACTGCCATGCAGCTAAAGTTCCCGCCAGACCCTGCTACAACCCTCATACTTTGCAAAAGATTCTCAGAATCTGGACCTTGCCAGCTTTTCTAGACTCAGGTTTTACTACTCTAACCTCGCATGCTAGATGCCCTAGCTTGCCAGTTTCATGGAGACACCTGCAAGCTCTTCTGTATTTTACACCTCCATCCCTGATATTCCTCTTATTATTTCACTCACAAGAAAGTGTCACTTATTCATTTGTTTGGCAAATAGCAATTCTTAGTTGTTCAAGAATCTGTATTGTTGTGACATGAAATGCAAAAAAACAAACAAAAAAGAAATGCAACACACACATTTATGCATATATGCATACACGCACACACACACACACAGATGCCCACATACACACCAAAACGGACATTAATTACATAATATAAAATGCCAACTTTCCAAAATAGTGCTGAGCAAAACAGGCAAGACAGGAAAGATTTCATGCTATATGACTTACTTCAGAAAAGTTTCGAAACCAGGCAAAGTCAACATGTGGTGTGTCCTCTATTGCTGTGAAAAGAAACCATGACCACAGTAGGCAAACTTCATAAAAGAAAGCATTTAATTGGGGATTACTTACAGTTTCAGAGAATTAGAATTAGTCCGTTATCATCATGGCAAGAAGTATGGCAGAACTAAAACAGACATGGTGATGGAGAGCTAGCTGAGAATTCTACATCTGGGCAACAGGAAGAAAGAGACAATGGGCCTGGAATGGGCTTCCTCCAACAAGCCACACCTCCCAATCCTTTCAAATAGTGCCGCTACCTAAGCATTCAAATATATGAGCCTATGGGGGTGATTCTTATCCAAACCATTATACGCCACAAGCACGGATAACAGCACCCATGAAGGGGAGAGTATTTGGGGTATATGGGATGTCAGTAGTGCTGCATATGTGTGGTCAGAATGTTCATTATATAGGCACTTTCCTCCTAGAAGCTTATGATCTTTATTATGATTCTTTATACTTGTATGAATATGGTGTTTTGAAGAAAAAAAGAAAGAAAAATCAAGATTTATGCCAAGCATCATTGTCACAAAATATGGGAAAGTATTTAGTTTTGACTCTTTCTGTATTGTACATATTTTCTTTTTCTTTGTCACACCGACTGGAATTTATAGACTACTTGTGTTGTTGTTGGCATTTTCTGTTTGTCTTTTCTCCTCTGCTTCCTCCTCTGGTATAATCTGTGTCCTATGAAGCTTTCTTGGAATGTCTACAGGATGGTGGCAAACTTCCCAAGAGGTTAGAAAATTAAATGAAGCCAGATTTCCCTTTATGCCTGACCTTGGAAGTCAAGAAGCCTTCTTGATGTCACATTCTCAGAGTCTGAGTCTCTAAGGCTGGCCCATATTCAGAGATATTTGTCTGTTTCTTCATCATTTAGCTCAGTTCCGGTTCATAATAGGCTCTAGATAAGTCATTATAGCTCACTGAATAGTAAGTGTCTAAATTTAAGCTCCCTAAGAGGCCATTTGTCATGGGCTCATGTGTGATGCATCATTAGGATTATAGAGCGCAGGTCTTGTGATGGATGCTGTTATCTTTAATGGCTATGAAAAGCCACACTTTTTGACTGTGTTTGAGCCATATGTGACTAGTGGCAGTCATTAGCAGGACCGGACAGCATGTAACTCTTGACTATATTCCCTCAGATCTGTAACATAAATGTTCTGTGCTATTGAATTTCCACTTTTTAGGTTAGCACAAAACTACAATTTAACATTTATTTATGAATGTGTAATATCCATGATGAAGGTGTGAGCATGTCTTGGTGGTTAAGACCAAACGACGAAATTGATGTGATTGATTAATAAACCTTGGAAATGTGGAAGTTCCTGGAAAATTGGGAGAGCTCACTAGCAAGTTTTCTAAATCAGTATTGTCTAATAAAGTTATTCAACAGTTCTCATAATAGAACTGTGTGAAAACAGTCATTTTCTTTTTGAAACAATATGTCATGTTCCAGCTCAACCTTAAACAACAATCCTGTGCATGGTCTGGTGAAATGGAACAGTAAAGGGTAAGCATGAATTTATTCCATACAGTAGAAGGTGAAAACAAACTCCCATATAGCCTTATTTGATGTTCTCTCTCTCTCTCTCTCTTTCATGCACACTTTAGAAAAACACCTTAAAAATTTGAACAAAGATCTTGAACTTCTGATCCTCCAGCCTCTATCTCCTTAGTGCTGTGGTTGTGGGTCTGTGACACCATGCCCGGTTTGTGCAGGGGTAGGGATCAAAATCTGGGTTCTCTGCATGCTAGGCAGATACTCTACTGACCAAGTTGTATTGACAGCTCCCACATGAAGACTATTTTGAAAGAATGATACTGATTTTTATCTTTAAAATATGCTTTGAATTTCAACTTACTCGTTTGCTTGCTTATGTAAGCCTAACATAGTCAAGGACCTGCCCAGAAATCTAATCAGCACCATCTAATTTTAGACTGTTATCACTAAAGCAACTTAGTGCCTCAAGGGAAAAGTATGACTTACTTTATCCCCTGTCATAGCCTAATTAAACCGAGAGTCTTGGAATTCGAATAAGATTGTGGCAGACTGTGATGACACACACCCGTAACCCCAGCATTTCAGAAGCAGTAAGACTGGAAGTTCAAAGCCAGCTTGGGCTATGTGAAACCCTGCTTCACCCCCTGTTATAATAAAACTAAGTTCAGTATTTTTCTGTGCATGTTGTAACAAACTCTTACAAACTTAGGCTTCAAACATCCCAGGGAAGCCGGGCAGTGGTGGCACACGCCTTTAATCCCAGCACTCAGGAGGCAGAGGCAGGTGGATCTCAGTGAGTTCAAGGCCAGCCTGGTCTACAAGAGCTAGTTTCAGGACAACTAGAGCTGTTAAACAAAGAAACCCTGTTTCAAAAAGCAAAACAAAACAGAAAAACCAGCCCAGTGTATTATTTCACAGGTCTGTGGTGCGACACAGTTTCACTGGGCTGGCAACATGTCTGCATTCCTCTCCGAGGTTTGAGGGAAAGATCCATTTTTCTGCCTACATGGGTGGTAGGCAGTTGAATCCTTTGTGTGTTTTAGACTGGGTCCACCTTTGTCTTTCTGTTTGTCAATTAGTTTCCCAGCCTACAGAGCTCCACAGCGTCTAGAGTCAGCTGCAATCCTCGGGTTACCATGTTCTTCTCTCTTGAACTTCACCAGCAGCTCTAGTGAACCGAAACACTTCCCCTTTGCATCTTCCTTCCTTTCATCCTCCCTGATAAGTTACTTCTCCTCAATGCTCTGTTTCTAAGTAGTGTGGTGGTGTGGGGGTCACCGGCAGCAGGAGAGAAACGGTCAAATCGGTGTGTTTGTGATTGCTGCCCAGTGGGTGCACATGGTTTGTCTTGTTTTGTTTTTTGTTTTTCGAGACAGGGTTTCTCTGCAGAGCCCTGGTTGACCTGGAACTAGCTCTGTACACCAGGCTGGCCTTGAACTCACAGAGATCTGCCTGCCTCTGCCTCCTGAGTGCTGGGATTAAAGGCGTGGACCATCACCACCCAACATACATTTAGTCTGAATATTCCCTGTGACAAATCACATTCTAAGGTCATTCAACTTGGAAACTCCTAGACTAGCGTCTCTCCCTGTTTCCTTGGTGTGGCCCTTTACTGCCTTCTTGATAGTACCTTTTCTTTGAAGCTCACCTCAGCTTCTTTTGGAAATTTCAGCTGACTCATTTTCCTTTTCCTCTTCCCCAGACGTTTGGCTTCCTTTGCCTTCTGTGCCCTATTGTTCTTTATTCTGTACCAGTATTTTTAAACTTGAAAATAGATTCCTTTGGGAGCCATTAGAATTTATTTTCTTACAGAAATAACTTGATTTTCATGCCTGGAAAGCTTTAAAGTGTGTACTTGCATGAATGTGTGCCATTAACAATGTGATTATCCTCCCAGGAAAGAAGTCAGTTTGAGTGATGCTGGGAGATGGGCCTTCTTCTCTCTCTTGGAGACAACAGCACTGTTTATGACACATAATAAATAGAATTTAATGAATGAATAAAATTCTGCAGAGTCACTGAGATGCATTCGTTATGTTGGTTAAAAAAATGGCAAAGTCTTTGAAATGGGCACATTGAACTTAATTTTAGGTCTGGTACTTAAATGGCCTTTTGTTTTGGAATGCCTAGATTCAGATTCGTTCTGTTCCCTAGATACTTGCACCCTCATCTGAACCACAGGTCATTTCCTTCCTTGAAAAGCCCTCTGCTTTGTCCTGCTTCAATGATTGCTATCAATTGCATTCTTGGATCCAACGTGGTGCACAGGACTGCTGTAGTCAGTGAACTCACTATAACTGCAAACCCTTGTGTAGCATGCATGTCTGTTTAATTTGTATGTTATGCTTCCAAATGCATGGCTTCTATCTGTATTAATGTTAAAAGGTGTTTTCAGAAGAACATCTAGCTCTATGCTCACCCTGCTACTCACCTCTACTTGAGGCAACCACGCATGTGATGCCACGCAGAGATGAGATGCTGTGTTGAATTAAGAAATGTGTAAGTCTACCAGTGCCCTGTGGTTTGCTGAAGACAGCAGTGTATGCTTCATAGGAATTAATTCCTTTGAAAACCCTCGTTTATTTCCTCGAGTATGAATTTTGCATGTCCAACATAGCTACATTAAGCAGATTTTTAAACTCCAATTTGGACATTTAGCAAGGTTTCCCTAATGTCTCACTGTATAACAGAAGCCAGTTCCTTGCAGCTAGCTGGATATTTTCTAACAAGGCTTGCAGGTTGAGTTTATAGTGTTCATACAGATGTTTGCGTGTTTCACAGGCAAGCACTGTAGTCATAAGCCATTCTCTTCTTCTTTCCTGGAGATTTTACCAACAAACTCTAAAATAAAAGAGCCCAGGGCAGAAGCACAGCAAAGGGATTGAGAGCACACAGGCTGGACCTTACAGACTCAGGTTCAAATCCTGCCTTGCAAATTTCCAGTCACGTGACCATGGCAAATGACAGATCTCTAGCTGCTCAGCTCTCACGTGCCTAACATGCAAATGAATGAGGACTTTTAATCTATGGTTCTTACAATCCCTTAGTTAATTTCTGGTAGAGCAAAGGCTTGAGAACGACCATCTATTAGATGCGCTCATATCCCAAATTCTGAACTGGGCATGTGGATAGATGACTTCATTTGAATTTTCATTTCCAGAAAAAAAATGTTTCATTCCTCAAAGTTTTCACAAAAGCAATTCTCTGGGAAATTTAATAAGTAACATACCATTAACAACATAATCTTTTAACAAATGAAGCTACCTCTGTACACCAGAGGTTACATCCCTTTGATACCTTTGTTTCCTGTTTCCAAAATGTTATTTTTTAAGTGCGGAGTTCTATTTAAGTTTTGATATGCTTACATTGTTGCTTACAGAATTTCTATGGTGTGCTGCACCTGCAGTCCATGAGAAGGCATTCTTCCCAACATGCATGCATAGGACACCTGGCCAGATAGATTATCCTTTGGAATTTCTAGAGAAGCATTCATACTTTTGATATTAATTTACACTTAGAGTTCATTTTTTTCTTAAAAATTCAAAATTTCAAGAATGGAGAGTAGGCTAGCTGACAAGAGCAATTCTGCTTTTGTAGAGGATCTGGGTCCAATTCCCAGCATCACAGGGTAGCTCACAACCTTTGGTATTTTCAATTCCAAGGACCATCTTCTGACCTTCACAAGCACCAGGTTCACACATGATGCGTATACAGGAATGCAGGCAAAATACTCATATGCACACACACACACACACATATAAATGAATGAAATAATAATAATAATAAAACTTTCAAAGCTTGTATCTTAAGAGTTTGAAGACCTGACTTTCCTGGAACTGGCAGAAGATTGACTGCAGTAGGAATAGATTATTGATTAGAAAAGAAACCACCAGTAACAAATTAGAGGGGAAAAAGAGCAAGTAGTCCTGCTACTTGCTTCGAGTGATTAGATGAGGAAATGCCAAAGAGAACAGGAGTGGGCACCCTAATGCTGTAAGTATCTCTTACATGTTAATGTGCATTAGTCAGTGAAGGTCATAGGCTGTAAGATAATTATTTTACAGAATCCTCTGTGTGTGCGTGTGTGCTTACCAGTGTGTGTGTCGTACAAAAAACAACATACATACAGCATACACACAAACACTTATTCACACACACAAACAAACAAAACTTTTAGGACAGTGGTTCTCAACCTGTGGGTCACAACCTCTTTTGGGTTATATATCAGATATCCTGCATGCCAGATATTTACATTACAATTCATGACAGTAGCAAAATTACAGTTATGAAGTAGCATCAAAATAATTTTATGGTTTGGGGTCAGCACAGCATGAGGAAGTGTATTAAAGTGTCACAGCGTTAGGAAGATTGGGAATCACTGCTCTAACAAACTCCTTAGAGGCCACACTGACCATAATCCATAGCTCCATAGTCAGTGTTACCATGTTATAATTTTCAACTGATAAGAACAAATTTTATTGGGCATAGCTTTATAGTATCCATTGTACAAAGCCAGGCAAACAAAGTTAAATAAAATAAAAATAAAACATCGAGACTATCTGTGTAGGTAGGTTGTCTAAGGGACGCTGACCCTAAGTTTAAGTCCTCATTTTTGAAATCTACTCCTTCACTGTTCTCTGAGCAGGTATGCCGCGCCCCGTCCGCCAGCAGAAAGGACGCGGACACCAGGATTCTTCTCGATCATGCTTTATTAAGGCGCTTTCTTACAGCTGAAGATAGGAGACCCAGCTCACCGAGATCAGCGAGCTTATATAGTAAAATTCTCTCGCCTCTGAGGTGTCACTCAGCAATTGGTCAGCTCATGGCGCCAGATCGACAGGTCGTCAGGGATAGGCCAGATCTGACATGGCCTGTTCGGGAGAGGCGCATGCGCAAAGCACCTGTTTTGGAGCACGGAATGGCGGCCACCTCTGCGTGTGGTCGCCAGCAACAATGTTGCAGCCCGCAACATTTCCCCCTCTAATAATATATAGAACCAAGTAGACACCTGAATGTTAGCGAGCTCATGATTTCGCCATTAACCAGGAGTGGTGCGCATTTCCACGCGAAGCCTCAGTAACGGCAGTCCCTTCCGCGTGCAATAACCCAAAGTCAGCGGAGTGCAAGGGCACTGCGGACAGTCCCTTCTGCCTGCAATGACCAAAGTCAGCGGAGTGCAAGGGCACTGTCTGAGGAAAAGACATTTTATGGTTCTGAATGATTAGAGGTCTTGTTTCAAACAGGCAATCCAAGCCTGCACAGGGGCTCCTTGCTCAATGGCCAGAAGTACTTGAATCATGACGGCCTTATCCCTAGTCTGTCTGCGTCTCAGCGCGCATAAAAACCAAAAGCAGAGAAAGACACCGAGGCAGCAAAAAAATCCAAAAATACCAACCCCCACCCATTCCTTAAAGAATGAGAAGGCAGAATAAAGCCAATCTGATAATTGGCCAAGGGTAATGGGGTCTAAGCGAGTGGAGTTGAGGGCGACAATCTGTTCCAACTGGAGAGCTAAAAGCTGTTCAGCCTCCGCAGTCCAATTCCTGTATCAGCTATCACCATCATCATCAGGAGGCTGGGTCCCCACGTAGTCATCATCATGCTGGGCGATGATCTCTCTCGTCAGCCGTTCAGGCACCCAAATCGGATTGTCTTGTTCCTGTGGGAAAACACAGACAGCGCCCCTGGATCTAGCAATTACTGGATTTGGTCCTTTCCATTTGTTATCTAGCACATCTTTCCATTTTACTCTCACCCCGGATAGAGTTTCGGCATGACTATGCTCATCCGCGGAGGACTTATCATGTGCATTAAGTGACAAGAAATTCAGAGTAAAAAGAGCTAGGGAAATAGCATCTTTGGGCTTAGCCTCCATGGCTATTCCCCCTTTTTGTTTAGCAAGCAATTCTTTGATGGAACGATTTGCCCGTTCCACAATGCCTTGCCCTTGTGGGTTATAGGGCAGTCCGGTATGATGAGTAACAGCCATTCATAGGCAAAAGTCAGCAAAAGATTTTGACGCATAAGCTGGGCCATTATCTGTTTTAAGGAGGCGGGGCTTACCGCAGGCTGCCCATGCTTCAAGGCAATGTGTGATGACATGGGTAACCTTTTCACCTGCTAGTGGTGTTGCGTGGATAACACCAGAGAAGGAATCAATGGAGACATGAACATATCTTAGCCTCCTGAAACTGGGAATGTGAGTGACATCCATCTGCCAAACATCATTTGGTTTTAGGCCTCGGGGGTTAACCCCTATATGCGGCGAGGGGTGAAACTGTGCACAAGAACAACAAGCTTTTACTATTGGTCTGGCCATTTCCCTGGTAATTTTAAATCGTTTTTGTAATACTTTTGCAGAAACATGATAAAGACTATGAAATTCCCTGGCGGCTCGAAGCGGATCAGACAAAGAAGCCAAGAAAGCCCTTGTGGCTGCATCTGTGCGAGCGTTGGCTGCCACCATTGGTCCCGGCAGCATGGAATGAGCCCTGATATGTGAAATAAAAAAGGGGAACTTGCGGTCCCGTATCACCTTTCTGAGAGATAAAAACACTGAAGACAAAGGGCTTTTATCAGAAATCATAGCAGAGGCTTCCAAATTACAAACTAAATTGGCTACATAGTGGGAATCCGTATAGATGTTTAGCGGTCCCGCAAAAATATTCAAAACATCTTGTACCACCAAACATTCTACCAATTGGGGTCGCTGTGCTCCATAGTCCTTTGTGACTACGTC